>JARUPW010000061.1:1099518-1122228 GCA_029817735.1 Melastoma sanguineum
AGCAGAAGAAACATACTACGTCTGAGCTACGTGCAGACACAAAGGGTGTTTCAGTCCAATAGAAGAAATTTTGTCCCTTTCAATAATTTCCACGTCTGATTGTATATCTTCCTGATACTCACCGTATCTGATTGTTGTCCCTGCATCAAAGGTGCGTACAATAAAGTCACCATCCTTTCTTAAATGCCGCACAAATGCTAGGATGTTTTGCTCCCAAGCCACGGCATCCTCAGCCCGATCATGCACATTACGCAGGTGCACACTTTCGCACACGCCTTTACACGACCTCTTTTCATCTTGGTTGAATTGACTTCAACATCAACATTCTTCCTTTGCAGCACACCCTTTCTGTGCTTGATCTTAACCTTCATCTGAATGTCATCAGACTCTATTTTTGATTGACTTATTTATCCTGTTGCTCTGCTTCTTGCTGTCCTTGTTCCTAAATGTGTCGACCGTATTATGCCTTCCATTCCTTGTCTTGCAAAATGCATGTACCATGCAATCTTTCTTTCTTCGAATTGTCCTGCCTATTTTCAAACACCTTTTTTATAACCTTGCTGCATGGCATCTCTTCACATTCATATCTCAAAAACTCCATGCTACCCTCTAGTTCTATCTGAAGTGCGTATGTCGTATGTCTTATACTCGATCTTTAAATTCTCCAAAAAGATATTATAATGAGAATCGGAGATATCATCAGCGACATGATTAACACCTTCCTCCTCCTTTAGGGAGCACACATCAGAATCACTAGAACGTTGCAGATCAAGAAGGGGTAAATAGTCCTCATCTGCTTCATCGAGTTTGCTTCTGTTGCCTTCACATGAAGTGCTGCAAGCATGCCTACTTTTTGGAGTCTTAACAGTTGGGCTGACAAGATGTCTCTTACGCATCTTCCTCAGATGCGTACAGTCCTCACCATCAGAACTGAGATTTACCCCTATCACACTCATTTTGCATCTAAATCCTGCTTGAAATGCACTAGTTTCAACAGCTCTATGTTCCAGATTACCCTGATCCAACATGTCATATGCAATAGACACAAAAGAAACAATCAACCAAAAGAATAAAATGGGTGCCTCACATTCGCCAGATCAAAAACATCAAAAACAGAAAAACCAAATGCAGTAACAGTTAAGGGATCCAACATATTATCCAAACAACACTGATACAAACATTTCGAAAATCCAAAGCATTTGTCTAAGCGGCGGACAAAAAACTTGCAGAACAAAATCCCATTCCTCAACATTGATCAGGTTACTCCATAAAACAAATCACGTTACAGAAAATGCCTGGTCATCCGCAAGATACCTCACGAGGTTTATCTCAACTTCATTTCTCGGATAAACAAGGACTCATCATCGTCACAATAAACACCATTACAATGTTCTGCCCTAACCCAACTCTCCGCCAAAAAAAGAACCCCACCCGAAGACAATCCCAACACCTCGCATAACTCCCAGTTCAGCCAGTTCATTAACCGGACAAAATAGTCCTAACGAAACAACAGTCCATGAAGATCGCCCGAGAAACGAAGATCCCATCAGGGGTTTCACGCCAATGACTCCAAGTTATTCAAAAGCATAAATGCCAGAAAAGAAAGAAAGCTCCGGCAACTTCCTGAGTTACCTAGAAAGCCCTACCGCCAAAACAAGGAAAAGGGCAAACTCCTGGGCCGTAAAGGAGTGATCTTGCCACCTATTCAAACAGGGACACTGACACCCAAGAAGACGACGAAGAAGTGGCAGAGACGTCCAGCTCGAGATGTTTTGGGGATATTTTATTTTGGTTTGGCGGGTTCGTAAGAAAGCTTTGGCATTTTCTGTCTTTGGCCGGTCACCGAAAGCAGGAACGTGTCTAAGGCACCCACTTCGATCACTCGCTGATCCAAGCAGAGCACACTTCGCAAAGTCTAATGAATGCCTTCAAATCAATCACAGGTGGCAAGCAAATGGCCAACCCAATCAAAAGAAATCAACATTCCCACCCACCATTTCTTTTCTTAGTGTCATCATTGATATGATGAGAAGGGATGTTGACACGTGTAAGTTGCTGGAAGCATCTTCAAGCATCCTTGCCGTCGCCATTCTGTCCGAAACAGTTGAAATTCCCAAAATCGTCAACCGCCGGTGATAACAAAACAAACGCCACATAATTAAAATGAACCTTCTTGCTATGCTTTCCCTGGTTGGCTCGTCGTCTCCTTTTCTGCAAGCTTTCCTTCCTTCCTTTGTTCGTAAGATCGCTAGTGGGTTTGGTCGGTGACACCAATCAAGAGGCGTGCGATTCTCTCCTCTTCGTATTTACGCAGAAGATTCAGTCCTCTTCCCGAACTCCCTTTCCTTAATCGCATGGTCTTCCCCCAAAAGGCAGAAAGAATCGGAGTGAGGTTCACTTTCCCCACCATCAATCCCGTTTCTTTTTGGGTGTTTAGGGGCCATGGCTTTGGTGCTTTGCTCTGGTCTGATCTGGGGCGGTCCTTGACTTAGACTCGGTTGAGTAACCTTGATCGATGGTCCCATCTTTGTCCATATAAGATTGGTTCTCATTCGGTTGTAGTTCTGACACTGGTTTGATGAGTGGAAGCTTGTGTTGATTTTCAGGAGAGTGTTGTGTCCTGGGTATTGGCCAGTGTAGGGAATAGCAATCGTTCGGAGCAGGTCGTCAGGCCTTTTTCAAGATTAAACCCCTCCGCTGCCCGCCGGCTGAGGAACAATTGTCCTAGGTGTGTACACCATCCATTATAACGTGTTGAATTTTGCCCGGGAAGTTGTCGAGGTGCCGGATCCGTAGGCGTGGGTGCACTCAAGCTTGCAACAAACAGTTGGTCTTAGGTTTGGTTCAGGTTTCAAAGAGTATTGTAGTAGCCCTGGAATGCAGCGATCTTCGAAACTAAAACCATTATTCCTCCAATCGATGTTGGTCTCGAAGTTTCCCTGAGGGTATTTTATACATCCAGTTCTGTCAAACTTTGTCTCAAATCCGTCTAGCGTCCGGCGGAATATTCTTGCATTCATTCTGATTGGATGAAATAATGACTACCTTGTGAAAACTGCAGAAACTGGGTTGTCTGCTTAGCATCTGCACTTTCTTCATGTTCCTGTACAGATCATTGAGGTCCTTCGGTTTGGTTATTGCAGATATCCACGCCCTTGTCCTATTGTCCCTCTCGGATCAGTTCCGCTATAGAATCGCCATGCAGCTGTATCACCACCCCTACTCACTTGACAGCCAAAAGGTGAGGCTGGCTTTGGAAGAGAAAGGGATCGACTACACCTCATACCATGCCAACCCTATAACAGGCAAAAACTTGAATCCTTCTTTCTTTCGGGGGAATCAGACTGCCAGGATACCTGTCTTCCAGAACGGTTCACACGTCATCTATGACACACTCGAGATTATACAGTAGGTTCTTTATGAGTACATTTTTACAGCTTTTGTTTTGATCTTATGGATCGAAGATCAGTTACATAGAAAGTTGGGATTTGCAGGTACATAGAAAGAATCGCTGTTGTATCTGTTGGCAACAACAACTTCTCGTATAGCAACGAAGACACCCTACATTGGATGAGAAAGATCCAAGAATGGGATCCAAAGTACTTCACGCTGTCGCACGTGCCCGAGAAGTATCGCCAGGCCGTCTCCAAGTTTTTAAGGAGGGTGGTGATCACTCGGATGGCGGAATCGCCGGATCTGGCCAGCGCTTACCATCGCCAGCTAAAGGAAGCCTACAACACAGAAGAAAAGCTCAGAAACCCGGATGTTGTTGCTCGTAGTAAGGATCATCTGGCGAGGCTCCTGGACAAGATCGAGTCCAAGCTCACCGAAACAGCTTACGTAGCAGGAAACGAGTTCAGCATGGCGGACGTCGTGTTCATCCCTGTTCTGGCTAGGCTGTCCCTCCTGGACCTGGAGGACGAGTACATACGAAGCAGGGCAAGCCTGTTTGAGTACTGGGGCATGGTGAGGGAGAGGCCTAGTTACAAGAAAGTCGTCGGGAGATACTTCGATGGATTGTCCTCCCCTTCCCCTACTAGTAAATTATTTGCAGATTGTGAGGACGTGTTGTAGTCTCGTATTTGACACGATTTCTGTTTTCCCTGTTCTCTATTCAATTAGTATCATCATTCAATTACATAATCGTGTGTGGTTGAGTAGTTGTGGTGGGTAAAGAAAAAGGGGGGTGATATCGACTTTTCCTTTCTAAAGAAATTTAATAAAAAAATAAATAAGGAAATGGACGACTGACAACTGTAGCCCGCTGGATGAATATTCTACTTAAAAGGACGAGGAACTTTCCATGGTTCCAGGGTTACGACATGCATATATTCCACCATACTCCACAGTAATATTTCATCGGCAGGTATGAATGTTGATGTACGTAGACGGATAGATCGGCCTCCTGTCGTGTACATACGTTACGTTCATTATGTTTACTATGAATGTATACCTGAGAAATAATCACCCCCCACCCCAACTAACGCCTTTCTCTAATTTAATTAAAACTCTTGCTAAAGTTTTGGGTGCGATTGGATCGAATCCCATCAAAGATGGCTCAGATTCGGCGGCGGCACCTTCTGCTTGCTTTTAGCTAAACCAAAAGGAAATCCTCGAGGAATATGCCTCCAAATGTATGTGTCGTACGTATATCCTCAATTCCGAGAGAAATTGTTACCTGACCCGACGTTCATTCATCACCCCTTACCTGCGACGAGATACGAGGAAGTCATTCCGGACAAAGGTGGGGCGGAATGGGCTGCACCTTGAATGCTAAAGGCCAGCTGGGAGTTCATATCGCCACACCCTTCTCGTTATATTAGATGCGACAAAGGCTTAGCCATTTAAAAGATGATAAAGCTTCATAATCAAAGTTAAAGTAGCATCCCATTACGGGAATTTTCACATAGAAAATAAAGATTCCTTGGATAGCTTCTTACACTTCTTAAGCCCATCGGTAAAAGAACGTGAGATTAACAAATTATTCTTAAAAGTTGTCCATTTAGCTAGACAGGAAAAAACATTAAATGTTGTACATATTTACAATCGATCAAGTCCATCGCCAGTATCGATCAAAGTCAAATGTTCCGAGGCAGTCGCATATTGTTCAATGGCAAATTGAAAGATCAAGTATATCTCTTCAGAACAAGATGAATGGTTGCACGAACACTGAAACGTTTACTAGGTTCGCTTTGGTTTTGTTTCACACATGCACGTTCGTTAGAGCTTTGCACATAGAGAAGAAAGAAAGCTGTTGTTGCTCTCCAGATGGAATTGGAAAGTTAGATTCAAGGATCAATTTCGACTAGCCGTGCCAAGCAACCTGTTTATCACTGTATAAGAGAAGTCCAATATCCATGCCAAACTCACGTTTCTCTTGTACTCCATGATATCGTCCTACGATAATAAACATATAGGCATTGGGATTATCATATTTTTATGCGATTAAAGCTACCCATTTGATCCAAGATTCCATCCATGCTTTTGATCCGCTTACCAACCCCTGATCACAACATAATGTTTGCCTAGCCTCGCCCCAATATATTGGAAGGCTATTGCCTACTATTCCACACTAAATTCCGCGACCACGTTCCCAACAGGACTCTTTATCCATTTTCAGTAGTCGGATTTGAAGGACTTATACGATTTTAGGTCGGTGATGATGCCCTCCACTGAGCCAACGGCTGCGGCCAGCGATATTACTAGGCAGGCCGCGCTGAGGACTTGGAGGGACACCCATTTGGTGGTCCACCTGGGGATCTTCATCTGCACTATGTACATCTCCACTGGGAAATACACCGTCAGCGGCCAGAACCCGAGCGCCCCGAGCAGCCCCACCACGTCGTTGAAGAAGGGCATCGGCATGGATATCACCGTCGTGATCACCACAAACACTGATCGCCACACTAGCCTAAAGAGGTTCAGCTTGTACGGGCGGGAAAGACCGGGGATGGGGATGTCGATCTCCTTGGTGATGAACTCGCTGTTGGGGAACTTGCGGAGGGCGAACTTCTCAATGAATGCGAATAGGGGCTGGCAGTAGTCCTGGTACGCACCAAACAGGTGGATGGCGATGGCCGCGTTGGCTATGTCCACGAGCCAGTATGGGTTGTAGAATCCAAACCCGGTGAGGAGGTTCCTTGGGGAGTTGTCACCAAAGGCCGCGTAGCCAAAGCAGCCGTAGAGCATGTAGAAGAGGGTGGTGATGGCAACGCTGATCATGGTGGCCCTCTTCATGGTCTTGGACTCTGACGGTGGGGATTTCACAGTGTCCTGGATCTCGATCAGGATCATGGAGTAGGAGTACGCAAAGGCAATCTCTCCCAGAGCCTGGAAACTCTGCCAGACCTTGTCCGCGGCGCTGACTCCTGCACCAACACTGATCCCGGTGAGGCTCCCCTTCACCTTGCCATTCTCCACGACCTTGGCGATCCCGAGGCCGAGGCCAATGGTCGAGTAGGTGAACGACATTACGGCAGCGACAAGGGAAAGCCACCAGAGCTGATCGTAGGGGATCTGTGACAAGAAAATCTGGACGATCCCAAAAGCGATCATGTAAGGGCTGCTACTCGTGTGGCGGGGACTGTCATCGCCTTTCTTGTGGAAACAGTTCGATCGGTGTGTCGACCTGTCGTTGATCCAAACAACCACCCAAATCATCAGACGCCAGATTCATCCCCCGTTCCTCTCTCATGCCTAACGAAACCATCAGAATCAGGAATAACGGCACTTACACCATGCTTATCGAGGCGGCGATCGTGTACCCAATTGCGACTCCGAAAAGGTTGACGTACTGCACGAGACTGCACAACTTCACCTTAAACCCGCCTGCAGATTCACATGTCTTCCCATTCATATAAGACCAAGAAGAACAATCCGGTCAAAACCAAGGGAATTCAAATTCATCTCAGTTACCAAGGTTGGCACGGACGGCCTCCATGTATGTGTAGTTTCGTTTGCCGGTGACGGGATCCCCGCATCGGTAGCAATCGGCGAGCAGTGCGGATGTGTAGTAGGTAACGAAGGAGAAGAGGATCATGACGACGGGGCCAGCAACCCAACCAAGTTGGGCAGTCGCCCAAGCGAGGGAGAGGACTCCAGACCCGATCACGGCCTTTATGATGTGCGCGCTCGTGGTCCATACCGTTCCTACATCAAAGAACCAAACCAACATCAACCATCAGGAAATGTCCCAGGTCCCCACACCAACCAACCCCCATGGCCTACCGAACCTGTCCGCTTGATGCGGCCATCGTCGTCGAAGCACTTGGAGGTGGTGCCGTTGACGGACACGTCAAAGGCCCGCGGTGTATCAGTGGTGTGGTCGATGGCCATGGTGTGTTCCCGGGAGCAGCGGTAAACAACAGGAACAAGGCTAAAAGATCAAGAAAGGAGGAAGGAAGCAAAATTCGGGTAATATTTTACTTCTACTAAAAAGTAAGCAAAGTTAGGAGGAGAAGGAAGTGGAAATGGGTAAGGGACGATGGAAGATGGAAGATGGGGTTTATATAGAGGAAAGCCGACGACACAGGTATATTCTCTCTTTTAATTGTACTACTTTTTTTTTTTTGGATGGGGAAAGCTTGGAGACCGATGGTTCTTTTGTCCTAAAACACACGAGTGTGATATTGTCATATTCTACGATAATATTATTTTGAAAGATGGCTACGGGTGATTGTCATATCACGCTACGATAATATTATTTTGAAAGACGGCTACGGGTGATTGTCACATCACGCGAGTGGTTGGCCGGACGACTTTAACCCAACAATATAACCACACCCTGAAAATGATGCCGAGGATGGTTCCGATTTACGTCGAAAACAAAAAATTTTGTCCTTTAGGGTGGTGTGTTCCAAAATCCCTTTTTACCGTCCCTCTATTTTTTACTTTTTCTAGAATTTATAATTAAGTCCTTGAGAAGGCTGGAGAAGAAAAATCTTCAGGAAATTCTTCTGGAACTCCTTCTCGATTGGAGTTTATTCCAGAGTCTAGATTGTCTCCCTTTGGAATTGGCAAGAGTATAAATGATATTTTAACTCAACTAATAATTCAGAGGAGTACAGAAACTCTAGAAAGCCGAAACCAAATGGCAAAGGAAGTAGGCTCTATAGTGAATAACATACTAGACGCTCTGGAATGGGAAAGAGGTTTAAAAAGGCCTGAAGCCGAGGCGACTTCTGGACTAGAAAGTACTACAGGAAAACCAGTCGAAAGATTGAATCTGGGAGGAAGAAATTCCAAACAGAATCAAGGCAGGAGTGTAGATGAAATGTTTAAGGATTCAGTTGCTCCTTACATTTTAGATGCACAAAAGCGAAATGCAAATTTGAACTCCCAAAGTGGGGAGTTGGCAAAAGACTTAAGGAAAGCCTTAGGTCTGGCAGAAGATGCTCCAGTTCATTTAGACAATCGAACGTTTAACGAACTGGTAACTGCGAAGAGGGAAATTTACAGGCCCGATTATCCTCACAGAACGAAACAAGAGTTCGTTCCAAGGGATAATGTATTAAAGCCTATAATTACCCCTGGTGCTTTTCTGGACATAGATTGTGAGAAGCACGTATCTGAAAAGATAGATGAGTGGTTATCACTAATTCGCATGACTGCATCTGCTGGGATATTATCCCCTGGATCAGTATACGAATTATGTGTTGCAGCCCTCATGGGAACGGCGCAGAAATATTGGAAATCTTTGGTGGCACATACAGACATCAAAGAAAAGATAGATCAGGCGCTGACCGTTGATGGTGTGTTAGCAATCATCGCTGATGCGTTAAAACGGGAGTTCTGTGGTTTTTCGTTATCCACTGAAACTGTGGAAAAAGAGCAATCATTAACTGCTCTTGTTAAACTACAGATCTGTGATATGTGCTGGTTTGATAGCTACGTATGTGAATTCCAGAAGTATTATTACAATCTGGACGTAGTCTCTCAACAGTTCATATTGGGAACCTTTTTTGTAAAACTTCCAGAATCTTGGCCGAAAGTTGCGCAAAAGGCCTATGAATTACTTCTGAGTGAGGAAAAGATTGTCTCTGGACTCGGAGGAAAAATTCAGGCGGTTAAGTACGCGATGAGGAAAACGTGTACTGAGCTCCAAGTTAAGGAGGCGGCTAAGAAGTTGCCATAATTAAACAAGAGCTGTTGTTCACAGATTGAGTATGTACCTGGAAGGTATGGATGTGACACTCAAACAGAATCTGTGATAACAAGAAACTTTCCGAGAAAGAAAAAGTTTGTTGGATACAACAAAAGGAAAGTTCGGCCAAAGAGAGACCTCCAAAAGAAGCAGAGATGAGGTTCTGCTTACAAACCAAGAAGGTTTGTAAGGAGACGGACTAACCTGAAGGATAAAGATAGGATCGAAGCCTTTAAGCGAAAGCAAGAGAACCTAAATGTCCAAAAGGGAAACCGTTGAGCAATGGAAATTGTTGCTGGTTTTGTGGATCAAAAGCCCACAAAGCGGATACTTGTCCTCAGAAGAACCAAAGAAGAGAAAGACTCCGAATGGTGTTTCTAGATGACAGAAGTCATGAGGAAGAAATCCTGGCTTATGAACCAATAGATGAGCAGGATATTTCTGACTTAGACTCGGAAGTAGAATCTATCTACGAGGTCGTATCAAATTACGATACAGACTCAGAAGAAGATTCTGATCTCTGGAAAATGCATCTGTTCATGATGAGAGCAAAACAAAATGGAGATGGTGATGAGATGGTTCCCTTGGAAGCATCAAATCAGGTACTGGAGGAATCCCACCAGTACGAAGATCCATCCCAGTCAGTTCTAGAGTGGAGGTTGCCTAATGTTAACGTGAGGGAGGTCTATAATGTGTCGAGATTTAATTTTAGATCGATAATAGACATCTCACAAACAGAAGCAACGGCTTAAGTTACAAGTACGGAACTTGAGACGTTGGATATCCCATTACTCAACGTACAACGCATTAGGGAAACCATGCAACGTGCGAGAGTTGTATATAACTATATACACATTGGGTTAATCCAAGTAGGATTGATTCCGCTATTTCATCTCCCAGCGGATAGTCCTGTAGTAGCAGCTGTGATCGGCAAAAGATGGCGAGAGTTTTGAGATCAGCTGATATCAGGTATACAGGCCAACCTTGCCCATGGCCCTGTACGGTTCCAGGTCCATCCAAATTTCATGATGGCCCTGAACGATCGTTGTTTGGAAAATTTATTGACCTTAAGAATTAAATAAATGAATATGGATATAATGAATTCCCAGGCCAAGTTTTTGGCGTATCACACTAGAGTGATTTACCGATTGGTAAATATCACTAGTCCCGTTGTGAGGAACATCTCAAGACCAACAATTTCATAGGCGAGAGATGAACCCATTGGAGTTAACCTGGCCAAGAAATTGGGTTATGACTGAGCCTGGTAGTAGCTCTAGACCGATTAGTGCGGGTAATATCCGACAAAGAGGTAATGAGATTACTTTAATGTTGGGAGAACTGTCTAGAGATAGTTTTAGAGCTGACAGGCATCTGCCTGTGAGGATTCCACTCCTGAGAGAGCCAAGATCACATACGCTCTCTGATGTTTCTTCTAGAGCTAATGCTGTGGGAGAAGACATAATCATGTCTAGACCAGCAGAAGCATATGCTCCACCACTAATAGAAGAAATGTCTCGAAGGTCTACAGATTCGAGAACCCCGTCTCAACATACGGGTAGAATCGTGGGGTATAGACAGGTGTCACTACCAGTCTATGAAGATCCAGTAGATTAAACGAGAGATGAATCAATACGGATGATGAGAGTTACCTATCCGGATAACTCTTTGTCCAGTATTCCTGAAGTCTGTAAGGTTATTGAGCAAATAGCCGAGCAGAGGTCTATACCAATAGACGAAATCTGGAGGATGATATAACCATCCCAGGAAGTACTTAAGAATATTGGGTTTAGTGTCCGGAAGGAAGACTTGAGTACATATGTGGCTCTAACCTTCAAGTTTCCTGGATACTATGAGTATTCTCTGGATACTTTGATAGGCACTGGGTGTAGCATAAGTTGTGCTAGACTCAATGCTCTACCAGATGAGTGATGGAAACCACTGCAAAAACCTATCCACATGGTAAACGTAGATGGAATGGTAACAATAGTCAGCCATCAGGCCAATAATGTGCCTGTCTTTATTGGTGGACAACAGTTCATCATAAAAGAGATCCTGGCCCATCCTTTATTAGAGGCAGACATCATAATTGGTAATGCCTTTCTAAAAGGACAAAAGGAAAACCCACCTTTTGTGCAGGATGTCCATCATGTATCCATTGGTGGGGTGAAGATCAGTATTCTCCAGGAACCAAAGTTACGATTAAAGTTTGGTTTCTATCCGGTAAAACGGACAGAGTACTGTGGTAATTCGCATGTGAAAGAGCTTTCAGAGTGCGAGCTCAGCGTGGTGATATACGGTTGGATGAAAACGATTCATGGGAACAAACCCTGTTTTCTCCGACGAATACCAGGAGTTCTAACTGGTATGACGACTTGTTTCCAAAACAAGAAGTGTGGCGGTACAGTTAACCGGGACGAAATGGGATAAGTTCTTGGTAAAACTTGCCGACAATTTTAGTGAAGATCCCTTAAAATTGTGGAGTCGGAATAGCCTAAAGGCTAGACTTGAGTTAAAAGATCCCGGAACCATTATAAGAGCCAGAAACATTACGTATACGGCTGAAATGGTTGAGGAGTTTGACAAACAAATTCCTGAATTGCTTAGAAAAGGCTTGATTAGGGACAATTATAGTCCACATTCTAGTCCTGCCTTTATGGTTATTAATCATGCCGAGCAAGTGCGAGGTAAAGCACGTATGGTTATAGATTGTCGTCAGCTTAACAAAGCTACAAAGGACGATGGCTATAAGATTCCCACTGCGGGAGATTTAATTGATAGAGTTAGTTTGAGCCAACCAAAATTCTTCTCTAAGTTTGACTTGAAAAGTGGATACTGGCAAGTCAAGATGGAGGAAGAGTCGGCTCCTCTAACTGCCTTCAATGCTCCGCAAGGAATGTTTGAATGGCTGGTTATACCGTTCGGCCTAAAAAATGCTCCAGGCGTGTTTCAGCGCAAAATGGATAATGCTTTCAAGCAAGTCCGAAAATTTTGTGCGGTCTATATTGACGATGTGCTAGTCTACAGTCAGTCTGAAGACGACCACATGAGGCATCTGGATAAGATGACTGATGTCTTCCGACAGGAGGGTATGATTCTATCAGAAAGGAAGATCGAATGGTTTAAGGAGTCAGTTAATTTTCTAGGCATGGAGATTGAGCAAGGAAAAATTAAATTGCAAAGTCATATTGCCGAGAAAATTGTTGATTTTCCTGACAGACTTGAGGATAGAAAACAAGTCCAAAGATTTTGTGGATTTGTTAACTATGCAAGAAAGTTTGTGAAAGATCTTTCCCAAGATCTGGGTAGGATTTCGAAGAAAACCTCTTCGGTAAATCCTTGGATATGGGAAGATGAGGACACTCATGCTATTCAGAGAATTAAGAGAAAGGTGAAAAATTTACCGCCACTCTCTTTACCATCTGACAAGGATGAGTTAGTTCTGGAGATTGATGCTTCAAACGATTTTTGGGGTGATGTCCTTAAAATTAAATGAAGAAAACCGGAACCCGTTTGTAAGTATTGGTCGGGTAGTTTTAAGGGGTATGAACTCCGGTACCTGATACATGAAAAGGAGGTATTGGCTTTAAAAAATGGAATAAAAACCTTTTACATCTTTTTGGTACCTAAGAAATTCTTAGTGCGCTCTGACTCGACCTATGTAAAAAGGTTTATAAGTCTGAACCTCAAGGAGGCTAGGCAGACTAGGCTTTTGAAGTTGCAAGAATGGTTTAGCTATTATAAATTCGATGTTGAGTATATCTCTTCAGAGAAAAAGCATAATAGCTGACTCTCTCTCTAGAGAACTTGCAGATGGATCCCACAGCAAAGAAGAAGATCTGCTGGAGATGCAAGCAGGAGGGACACTCCAAGAAGGTATGTCCTAATCCTATCAAAAAGGATAGTGAGCATAGTGATGCTGGTTCCAATTCTGGAACGAAATCAGCTTTGTGCTGGCAGTGCAAGCAACCAGGACATAGATCATTCGAATGTCCCAGCAAGCTGAAAACTGCGGATGCCCAGAAGGGTGTGGCTAATCTCAAGGAGAAGGTAATAACCAACTCCAAGAGGAAGGCGGAGACAGATCTCCAAAAGGAGATGGTTGATCCTAAGAAGAAAGCTCCTGCTAACTTCAAAGGAAAAACGTAAGATGATTCCCAGAAGGGAATGGCTGAACCTAAGGAAAAGGTAAGAACCAATTCCAAAGGAAAAGCAGAAAAAGATTCCCAGCAGGGAGTGACGAGTCCTAAGGGAAAAGACGATGTCAAACCCGAAGGAAACGTGGAAAAAGATCTTCAAGAGAAGATGGCTGATCCTGAAGAGGTAAGCTCTAAAGGAAAAGTGAAAATGGCAGATCTGAAGGAAGAAGCTCAGGCTAATTCCCAGGAGAAAGCCAGAAAGAAGAAGAAAGCGAAGCAGCTGAAGTCTTCTGGTCCCAAGAAGGACGATAAGGTTGAAGAACCTTGGTGGTTTCCTCTGACCATAGAGCAGTATAATTACTGCCGTAATCATCTGGCCAAAGAGCAGAAAATCTCTATTAACCAAGCTGTAAAGTCCTACAAGGCTTTGTTACAAAGCAAAGAGGAACAGAAAGCGTAGGTGAAGAGTGAGTATGCAGAAGAGGAGGCAAAGTTTAAAGCCTTCATTGGCGAGCCAATTATTTAGAAGGAAGAACATCCTGACGAAGCGGCTGACATGGAGTACGATGAGTATTTCAATTACGAGATACCCGTAACACTCGAAGGTAATCAATCCTCCAACTAAGGAGAACCTTGAGGAAGTAATTCCTGAAGGAGGTTCAATTGAACCTGGTGAGCAAGCTCACGATGACGAAGGTCATGAAGATCTGGACAGATCTTAGTTTTTTTATTTGGACTCTTTCGAAGATGGATCCCTATCTTGGGATGCCACTGTCGTGTGTGGAGGACTTATGGGAGGTATTAAAAGGAATTACCAAGCCCAAATTAAGTTTTTCGCAGCAAAGGCGATTGAGTACATCAAAGATCTGGAAGCCAAGTTAACTTACAAGGCTGCAGATGGAGAAGAGTTGTCTAAATCAATACGAGATAAACAGCAAATTTTCACGACGACTATGTCCATATTACCGCTGGAAGTTAAAGATTATGAGACTTCAAAAGTGGTGGTGGATATGAGAGAATCCTCGCTTGAGGAAAACTCTGTACTTCAACCGTATCTACATTGGATATCGGAGAAGTGGCCATCCCTGAGGATTAGTTCAGGTATGGTGGGAGTTGCTTTACTTTATTTGTACGCGGGTTTTATTGATATTCTGGAGATCGATATATCAGAACCGGAGCATATAAACCCACTACCTCATTTGGTAAAGTTCATACTTGGGTGCCTCGGCTATGGTTCAAAATATGCCACGGCACTGATTACTAGCACTATGATGGAGGAGGAAGAGCATGAGCAATATGGGAAGGTAATCCTTCCCAATATGCAAGTGTGGGATATCCATACGAGTGAAAGTAGGCATCTGATAGAACCTCAAAAACAGGACCTCGATCAGAGGGGTTTATAGCGTAAGTAATACAAGGATAAGACTGTAAGAAAAGCCATAAAGGTTGAGTTTTTTAAGGATGTGCTGGAGCACGTGTTTGCCCGCAAGGAGCTATACTATGTGCTCAGTGACGGTATGACAACTGTTACGATTCTCCGTTCTTATCTCAGCTATGCAGATGAGCTGGCAGGAGAGAAAGGATGGGAGAGAGTTCTGGGTCTTCTAGATAGTTTCTGGAAGAGGGAGAACTCTGAATTGTGCCTCCGGACGGACACCTTCGAAGTCTGGAGTAAAATCGCTGACTATACCGATAAAACCTTAGCACAACGATTCAAGCAAGATGAAGAAAGAGCCCAACAATATGATGATCAGGGGCTCTTGGAAGGAACTGGCAAGTCTTCACATGCCAGAGAAGAAGGAATCTCCTTGGATGAAGCAGCAATGCAGAAAGGAGAAAAAGATTGTATAGAGATAGACTAGGCAATTTTGTAGTCTAGTTAGCTTTTGTAAGCTTTTGCTAAAGTAGATTCCTTTTTACTTTTGAGCTAGCAAACAGTGCATAGGCACCGGCTCCTTTGTATATATATTTCACAAACCTCTACCATTTTCGGGGGAGGCAATCTGGATAGAAAAATTTTCTCTCACATCTCTCTGAGTTGAATTTCTTTGATTGTCCTCCAAAAATACCTTAAGGAACCAAGGGGAGTTAGAAATAATCAAAATTGATTAAAACTAACCTAAGGTTAGATATGCGTATCGAAACCTTGAAGGAAAAGTCTTTATGACTAAACCTTGTGTTTGGATGAGGAGTGTCTATATAAGACCCTCGTGGTAAGGGCATTTGGAAGACACAGAAGAGCCTTTCCCTCTCACAGAATTCTCACAATTGAGAAGTGAGCGTCTCTTGAGTTCCAAGGAGTTGCAGAAGCTTGGTGAACCCCGAAGCTACCCACTGGATTGAGGTATGGTAAACATCTTGATTTAAGTTGTTTATGTTTTGAGAGAGGACTTTAATCAAGAGATTAAAGTGGTGCAGTGCACGAGTCATTCTTATGACTGATTGTCCGAATCCTGAACTATTACATTTAGATCACGGTGTGGGCAAGGATTCTACTACTGGTTTTCTCAATACCATAATAGATCGTCTTGAAAATCTATCGGCACAGATATCACAAATATCAAAGCAGATAGAGAGTTATTCTAAGAAATTAGAAGAACCGACTCTAGTTCAGAGTGAATTCGAGGAATACTTCCTTGAAGGTAAGTCCAATCTCGGATTTACGGCAGGTTCAAAATATTCAAACGAATATTTGAGGTTAGTAGAACGCCGACGACAAAGACAATTGGGAAAAATCTCTTAAGTTCGATTCCTGGCTTGTCTGAAGAATATCTAGCATGCTGATATCTAACTCTATCTGGAGTTGATTTGCATCGCTTATCTTCAGTCTGTTTATTGGTATCAGAGCCGCTTAAGTAAAGTTTCCTAATTCGGTCTTAAAGGATTAATTTTGGGCTAATAATTAGATTAAGAAAATGTTAGAAGAAAACTGCAGTAAAACGGTAATTTTGAAACTCGTAGCCGTAAATGATAAATTTGTTTTGGGGACCACCATAAATAGGAACATTTCTCAAATGATGCCTCCAAAAACACACCAAAAACTTTCGAAAACGATGGGGGAATGGGGGATAATATTAATCACTTTGGAAATATCTTATATACTTATTAAAATACTATATCCCGTGAGCATCCACTGATTTCCTTGGATAAATAGTTTAATGGAACCTCATAAGTTTCGGTGTTTAAGATAAGAATTCGTTTCGCGAATGGTGCACATTTCGGTAGTCGCGACGAAACCCTACCACCCACACTAAAGAAGAAAAGAGAAGAAGGGGTGGGGAGGGGGCAATTTTCTCTAGTACATCGAAAGTTCGTACCATTATCATCTGGCGTTGAAATATCATGCAGATATTCGTTTCCATTCGTCCACGTAACAACAAGCCACTTGCCCCCATCTTTGCCCATTTCTTTTTTTCAATCCTCGGCTTTTGTCATTAATACTTCCATTCACACCCGCGACCAAATATTTATGCAATCGATCGGATATATACCCAACAACAATCTTGTATCGAATTCGATTTGTGTTGATTATTCCGGGTGTCCTTGTGCACGTACAATTGCGCTCTTTCAACCGGGTATTTTACTCCCGGCTGCGGTGACGTTGTTGACTCGGCACCCTGCGTTTACATGAGGACTCGACTCCCGATGGTCGGGGTGCTTGCATGTCACCAAGTCAAATTGTACACAGACGTACACAAGTCTCGTCAGATGTTGACATGCCCCCGTGATTTGTTTGCCACCCCCCCCCCCCCNCCCTTCAACCAAAAATAAAACTTTACGACCATATTATATTGAACGTCGATTAATGTCGGAACTACCCAATTTAGAGGAGAGATAGATTATACGTGGACTTTGTTAACGGGTGTAACTAGTTAATGTTAAATTAATGTAATTTAAATTTAGTGATTTGTTATTTATTATATTTCGTGAGTTATATTTTTTACGTATTTTAATTTTATCATGAGTTTTTGGATGACGTAGAATCTCCAATCAGGAAAGTCAAAAGGCTTTATCCTGATCTCCAATCATGGGTTTTCACAGGACTCAATCTTAGAATCAAATCCATGGCTGGCTGGCCAATAACATGAATCAGATTAACATGAATCACAGAACCCATAAATACTTCAATTAAAATTAAATTAAATAAAAGAAAAACAGAACAGAACAAAGTGACCCGGACTTTTTCTTCGACAAATAAAAATCTCCCAGCAGTAATAAAAAAAAAGAAAAATTATCGATTTTTTGCTCAACCTCTGAGCCAACTTTCTTTTGTGGCATATCGTTTAAAAAGTTTTAGTTGTGGCCCAATCTCCATTTTATTTTTTGATTTGGCCTAATACCCGACGTCCGTTAAGCGTTGCAGACGTGTCGTTGACGGACATTTACGATGTCCTACGTGGCTCTATTTTCTTTCAGGGAAACGTTACGTGACCAAAATTGAGAACTTGTCAATTGGGCAACTGGGTACCGCATCAACAGCCAAATGAGTATTCATCTTGGAACCCAAACTTACGAGCTTCTCTATGTACCCTATCATCTTGAGTACATGAGACCCGATAGGGTTCCCTTCCTGCAATTTCATTCCGAAAAACGCTCGAGAGATTTCAAATCTCTCAGTCCGGGCACTTTCTTGGAAGAGCTCGCGCAAATGGATATCAATATCCCTAGCGCTCATATTTTCATGTTGCTTCTGCAACTCTGGAGACATCGCAGATAACATGAGACATTGCACGTCAATAGCATCTTCCACATATTAATCATAAATGATCCGATCTGTTTCAGAAGTGTCTGCTGTGAGCACAGCTGGTGGCTCAGAATCTAGTACATGAAACTTTCTCTCTTGTTTCAGTACAATCTTGAGCTTTCGATACCAGTCCAGGTAGTTTGGTCCTTGGAGGATATTTTCTTTCTCTAAAATACTTCGCAGCGAAACGTTAGTCGACATCTACAACAAATAAAATTTTGAATAATTATTTGTGAATAGTTATATAAAGGACTTTTATAAACTTCCATTATTTTATTCAAACCTAATAACCCCACCATTAGGCTCGGGAATTAGTTGGTAACAATTCCTAGCGGGACCGAATACTCAAATCATATAGTATGCACACAACTGAGTTGTACCTACACACCATAGTAATTAAGTAGGTACTACTCACCAGTCACAAATCCATGTGACCCTCGGTATTATTATTAACTTAGGTTGATATTTTCTTAAACCCCTTGCCCATCAAATCAAATGACCTTAACTAAGCTAACAAATCAATTAATCTGAGTTAAGTCGACCTATTAATAATTTATGAAAAATTACAACTATACTAACATGAGCCCACAACTAAGCTGTACTGACTCAAGAAGCACGTCGACTATTTTCATTATCATTAATAGAGGGCAGATAAAACTTGACTTAATATTCATGGGATTTTGATTAATTGTCTCACCAATATATTATTAATGGGCTTCATTATTTCATTCTAATTTCAAGCCCATCTTATGGCCCAATAGGTTTTAATTTTCTAAGCCATATATAATATTGAGCTAAACCATTTACGTTAAAGGCAGACATTTTTTCCTTGATAAAATTATTGCCTTTTAGTTCCAGCAAGCACACTCAAACACGTGTACTTGGATTCTTGTACAACAATTGTTTCGTGTGCACAGCAGGGAATATTAATATCATCATAATTGAATTATTTATTATTCAATCAGCCTTACCGGAACACTTTTATTTACTATAACTTTTGAACAACCATTTTAATATTTTGTACAAATCTATTAAATTGTCGTTCGCGGCCGTAGGTTGGTTTTCTTTTCTCATTTATCAACTGGCCGTAGTTCTCTTAGTTATAAGAGAAACCGTTCAAAATCAAATAAGAACATTTTGTTCGTCCAAACTTACTGTGGTCAAATGAATAAAATTAAAAAACCACGATAGATTTCAGACGAAACAGTTTTTTAAAACTTTTGTTAAAGTAAAACATCGATTTATACGATATGATCACAAAATCGCTCGGATACCACTGATAGGCTTCCACCGGGCGCAGCGGAAGCTCATTTCGAAAAATACTATCCGAAACACACATCGGATCTATGTGATACGTATAAATCGAATAGTAAAATGGTTTAATAACTCGTCCCTTGTTGTTAGAAAACAACGAACGTTACGGATAAGACCGTCTTCGAGAGTCCCAACCGTGACTCCTCTAGAAGTATCCACGCACACGTGACACGAAAACTCGAATTCCCTTAGGTGCTAGCCTTCGGAATTCTTTCAACTGTTTCTTTCGGAAGCCCTTTGGCGAAAAACCTCCTTCACCTCTGTGGCCGAATTGATTTCATTCTTTTATAGTGTGATGGTACCGCCTTATAATTAAATTATTGAAAAAAAAAATTAAAGAATTACACCACGTAGCAATGCTACGCTACAATAGCCCGTAGGTAATAATTTTACTTTTGCAATTGGGCAACTGGGACCGAGAACTAAACAATTTAAATTTATCTACAACTTAGACATATTTGATCAATTTAAATCCAACACTAGGATTCGTTACTTCCGAATATTTTAGAATAAATTTGTAGTCCAACAAATTTTAATTCTGAAATTTATACTTTTAATTCTAATATTCATTTGAATTAAATAACCAATTTTCGTGTTCACGTGCTTTTGCGTGCAACCCTCTAGGTTCTATATACGAAGGTAATGTACATCCATACATAGACTGAGGTAACCGTCTAGCAACAGTTTTCAGTTATCCAACGTAATAGAATATTGGTCATGAACCAAAATCGCTATGAACCGATTTCTGTGTAATTCAATCTATTCATCTCACCTACATCCTGATTAATTCAGTGCATTAATTTCTGTGTCATCACTGAATTAATCATTTTACTTGATTTCTGAGATATAATAGATCTTAACTTGAATGATAAACATTCCTCCACGGCCGTGTGTTTAAAATCACTAATATCTTAATCAAGAGGCCAGGATGTCAACTCTCTAATACAAGAGAGCGATGAATCCTATATTGACTCAACACTATCCTCTCTACGCTTCGCTGCACACCCAATAACCGTATTACTCACAATCCGATTAAAGACTGCTTTTAACGGCATCAAAGTGGACAACTACATGCATAAAATAAATGAATGTCTCAAGTCAGGAGATCAGTTACACTCGTTCAAAAGAGAAGTAACCAATGACGCTTAATATGTGGTATTCTCTATAAACGGGCCGTGTCCAGTGTACCCTAAACTTAGGCACCCTCGAGTATAACTTGAACATCCATCCCTTGGTCTAACTCGACCTAAGTTATACTCGGCGTTGATCTAGATGTTTATGTCCCATCTAAACATCTATCCGATCAAGGACAATTTTAGATTGATAAATAATCAATCTATGAGACTTTACCGTAAAGTTAATTACGAGCAGAAAGTAATTAATAAACAGTAAATATTTACCTTTTAATTAACAACTATTCACATATATTACAAAATGTCTTGGCACATATGTGCACACACTAACAGTTGTTTGGATCCAAAATCAAAGATTGATCAGAATCAGATGACTGTGTTTCACATGTTTAGCCTTTATCCAGATAAGGTTCTTGACGTTATGCATTTTATGCTACCTTAAAAATATGAGTCGACCTCCTGTTTCTGGATGCAAGGGAGGTCTCTTATCCAATCTTGGGTCCCCTATCCCACTCAATTGTATCTACCATTCCTAGATCTGGGGATGGAGATGTTACTTTTCCTCCGACTCCACGGGCCTCTGTCATTTTGGGCTAAGCCTCGCCTCTTTCAGGACGAAGACAGAGACGAGACTGTTAGGACAACCTTTGCTTGCTCTGTTTCCCCTGTTGGGTGCTCCTCCTCTGTTGAGGGAAAAATAATTTCACACCGGATAGAAACCTAGAATAAGGTATATGATGGTTGGTAACCTCTTCACCTGTGGACTAACTTTTAGGGAAAAAAACTCCGACGATCAAGGTTTGCTTTAATCAGTTTGGAAGTATTTTAGTGTCGTCTGCGGGAGTGCTATGTTCGGGAGTGCGTGTTCTATCCTCCAAAAGCATTCGGCCAGATTAGTTTGCCATACTGGGGCGAAGAACGGGAAACGGAAATTCCAAACAGTGAACAGATAATTGAGATACTTGATTATCTCTGCAGTTTGAACCTATCATATGACGGCCTATCGAAAATGCTGAAGAAGTTTTCAGAAGCCCTGGGATGTAGCCTTGAACAAGAAGTGAAGAACAACTTAAAAGTCCTGGACACGGAATGGCGAATCCAAGGGAAGATGCTCTGGAATCTCCTGCCACGGAATCCAAAAGTTTTGGGGTATAACGTCGACTGCAAGGGCGATTGCATGGCACAAAGCACTCGGTGCTGGGTACACTTTTTAGATTCCCTTTAGACCATAACTTGCGCAAACCGTTTACGCATTTCTACCACTACAATTGTTCAACATACGGTAACATGTAGCTTAGTGTTGCCCGATTCTTCTGTATACACATTCAGTCAATTCATCCTCGTACTCTCTCTCCTGAAAAAATTTATGAAATACAGATCGAGTTTCGTAAAATACTACATGCAAAGAGGAGTTAAACTCTTGACCTCACCCTTATAACAAAAGTCTCTAACCAGCTAAGTTAGACAATTTTTTTATCTAACCTTTCAAAAAGGGGGTTTTGAAAATACGCCATTTGTTTATTTAGTTTAAGGGACGCGTTTTCAAAACCCGCCCCTTATTCATTTAGTTAAAGGGGCGGGTTTTAAAAACGCGGCCCCCGTTAGACGGTCCTCAATCACTCGACTAATGAATATTTTTGCTAAGTGTTGAGGGGGCTAGTTGTTCTCCCCGAAATGCGTTGAGGCTCCGCAGTTAACCGAAGGGCTTTCTCCTCACACCACCCAATGTACTTTTAGCTTTAGCATAACACACATACAAACTCGTTTTGCTTTTTGTGACAGGCTGTGCTGGTTTTACAAGTGATTCTTAGTTTCTTTGTCTAGAGGAAATGTACTTATGTCGCAATTTGTTATAGGCCAAATTATCAATTCTATCATGAACTTTCGCCCGTTTTTCCGATTTATCCATAACTTTCAATAATATCATTAGTTAGCCCCACGTTTGTCCGTTATCTAAAAAATAACCTCCGTCCACCTGACCCGCGGACGGAATCCGACGTGGCGACTACGTGTCCATTTACGCCGTTTAACCGCCGTCTATCTGCTGATTGGCATGACACTTGTTTACCACGTGTAGCCACGTCGGCAATTGAAAGCCTAAATCCCCAAATCGTACAGTTCGCCCCCAAATCGCCCTAAAATCCCAAATTTTAGACCCAAATCACCAGCAGCCCCTCCCTCGCCGAATCGCCCCCAAATCGGAACTACCTCCCCGAATCGCCCCCAAATCGGAAGCCCTAA
>JARUPW010000601.1:0-107607 GCA_029817735.1 Melastoma sanguineum
CCCCCTATGCTTAGACCTCAAGCGAGCCGGCTTAAGGTTCAACCCTTCAGAGCATGTCAGCGAAGTCTCTAAGCGGCACCTCTCTGATGACAAGTGGGGACTCCAGGAAGAGTTTGAGTTTTACTTGGAGTGGTTGTTCTAGTATATTTTCTGCGACCGAGAAAACTTCCCAGTCGCTTTACGGTCGGAGTGGCCGCCAGCCTCGTTAAGGCTGCCAATGCAGACTATCCAGAGCCTGTGGCCTTTGCCCTGTTTTTGTTGAGCCTGATTTACCGCGGGCTTTACCAGGCAACAACTGACCCGGCCAACTTCCTTGGGTGTCAACTAGATGGCCCTTTATGGATCGTGTACCTGTGGATTGTTCTATATTTTCCAGGGTTTTCCCTTTATCCCGAGGCAATGCATACCCGAAGTCAGGTCATCAAGGCGAGTTCGTCTAAGTACTGGGCTCCCTCTAGCATCGCCGGATGAATTCAAGCCCTGGCGGACGGACATGCGGACGATAGTGCGGGCACAGTGTTCTCCTGGCGCCCATTCCCTAGAGAGTGGGAAGAGCTGCGTCGGAGGACGGTTGAAAGCCTTCGCCCAGCCTTCTTTGCCAGAGATTTGGTGGCTGTGGATTCTGATGGTCTGATCTTTGAGGTGTACAGCCCTCAACTCTGTGCCCGTCAGCTGGGTTTTACTCAGTGTCTGGCTGTCCCATTTTTCAAGTCTAGGAATCAGTCGTTGGACCTGCGTGTCGTATTCCATTTGGGATCTGGGATAGCCGAGCAATCTCAGCCACCGTATCTTCATTCCCATCGGGTGGAATCCGAGCCTTCGGGTGGCCGATCTCCGCACTTCTCCCTCGTTTGGTATGAGATCTGGGGAAAGTTGCTGGCCATTTCTCACTTGGAGAGGCTGGTTCAGGAGAAGGAATCGGTCCCTCTTTCAATGCTTCCTAATTCAGACGAGGTGCCTTCAAGGAAACGGTCGTCAGGTGGTGACACGTCCTCCTCGGGTATGTTAGATCAATCCCTCCTCTCATGTATTAGTATCCAGATGGTGGACTAATCTTTTGTATATGACAGGTGTCAAGAGAACGAGGTCCTCCTGTGCGGGCTCATCATCGCAGGGAGCCCGGTTGAAGAAGAGGGTGTCTCGTGACTCCGTCCCCTCAGTACCGTCATGTGTTTCCTCTGATCGTGTCAATCCCGAGCATGCACTCTCCGGGGATGTATCAGGTATCAACATGCTTTATGTTTTGTCTTTCGATAGGGACCTTAGAATGACACCATTTCCTTTTGAAAAGGTATCTCCGATGCTTTCCCCATCGGTATTGACGACGCCCCAATTTCCTCCTGGTTGGGTGGTCAAGGCCGCCCAAACGAGCAAGAGTTAGAGGAGTCTCCTAGTGAGGTGGTACACGAAGTTCCGCCCCCACCTTCGAGTTACAAGGCCGGAGTCCCTTCCACGGATGTTGTTGCTTCTGCCCAAGGAACATCGGGTGAAACGACGAGGGTTTTCCCCGGTCGGGCAACAGAAGCCCCTCTGGGACGAGTGCCAAGGATTCCTTCTGATGATGTGAGGGAAGCGCATCGGAGTGAAGCGACATAAGCCCCCCGAGTCCAGGTGACGAAAGCCCCACACATGCCTACGGTAAGGATCTTGAGAGTCACGTTCCTTGCCGTATTTGAATCGTGTGTAACTTGGGTATGTTTATGGCAGCCCCTGCATTCTCTGCTTTCCGCATTCATCGTCACCTTTGAACGTGGGGTCGAGACTGAAGACAGTTTCGTTGCCCTGATGTCCATGACGGATGAGTTGGGGCGAATGGATGTCGCTCCTCCCGAGCTAAAGGTTATGCTCTCGCTTTTTCAAAGGTCTCTTTGGCGTTCGTGGGGTGAGTGCCAAGAAGATCTCGCAGTTTGGGCGAGACTGGAGGAAAGAAAGTCGACACTATCCCTGTTGCTCAGATCCTCTGTTCGGGTGCATGAGTTATCTCTTGAGGAGGCCAACCTTCTCAAGGAGAGAGAGGAGATGCTAGCTGCTCTCCAACGTCTCCAGGGAAAGTTGGATGCTACAAGTGCAAACCTGGACGCTGCCCGTGCAGTAGAAACGACTGAGCATGTAGCCGCTGAGCGTGAGCGAGTGGCCTTGGAGAGGGAATGAGACAAGGCCGCAGATATCGAGGCNCGATAGGGGCCTAAGAATGACATCATTTTTCTTTTGAAAAGGTGTCTCCGGTGCTTTTCCCATCGATGTTGATGACGTCCCTGAAGACGCCCCAATTTCCTCCTGGTTGGGTGGTCAAGGCCGCCCAAACGAGCAAGAGTTAGAGGAGTCTCCTAGTGAGGTGGTACACGAAGTTCCACCCCCACCTTCGAGTTACAAGGCCGGAGTCCCTTCCACGGATGTTGTTGCTTCTGCCCAAGGAACATCAGGCGAAACGACGAGGGTTTTCCCCGGTCGGGCAACAGAAGCCCCCTTGGGACGAGTGCCGAGGATTCCTTCTGATGATGTGAGGGAAGCGCATCGGAGTGAAGCGACAGAAGCCCCCCGAGTCCAGGTGACGAAAGCCCCACACATGCCCACGGTAAGGATCTTGAGAGTCACGTCCCTTGCCGTATTTGAATCGTGTGTAACTTGGGTATGTTTATGGCAGCCCTGCATTCTCTGCTTTCCGCATTCATCGTCACCTTTGAATGCGGGGTCGAGACTGAAGACAGTTTCGTTGCCCTGATGTCCATGACGGATGAGTTGGGGCGAATGGATGTCGCTCCTCCCGAGCTAAAGGTCTGTCTCTTATACACATCTAGATGTGTATAAGAGACAGCTCCTGATGAGCGAAAACGTCGTCTGCTAAGTCGTCTGCGTTTCATTCGTCGTACATTCATCATCAGTCAAACCCATGTAATGAATAGATTTGAGTGAAGATAAATATGTTTATTAGATCTCTTCGCTTTCCCAGTTATGACTTTTAAATTGTCATCAGTTTTCAAGCGAAGCGATGTTTTAAATGTCGCCGGTTTGCAAATGAGGCGACGTTTTCCGTTGGGCCTAGACCACCAAGCGATGTTCTCTTTGGGCCAACCTCTGTCGATTTCTGGGGATATAAAGTCTTTGAGGGGTCAGAGTTTCCCGCTAACGCACTTAGAAACCCTTCTCCTGCTTTTCGTATTCTCCGAAACCCTCGTTTTCCTTGACTCCATGGATTCTGATGCTTCATCTCCAATGACCTCGCCTTCTCTGCCTCGCGAGGAGGGTGATTCGCCAACTTTCGACGAGCCTTTGCTGAGTCTCAGCAATTTCATGTCTTCCTTTGTAACGAGGCGGAGTCGGAGTATGGTATCCCGATACCGTGCCAACAAACCCTAGGTCCGTACATCCATGATGGCAAGAGTTACGTTCTCTCCGGTGCGGAAATGTCATTCCTTTACATCAGCAAGTTGCCCGCTTTGTTCTCCCNGGGGTCGAGACTGAAGACAGTTTCGTTGCCCTGATGTCCATGACGGATGAGTTGGGGCGAATGGATGTCGCTCCTCCCGAGCTAAAGGTTATGCTCTCGCTTTTTCAAAGGTCTCTCTGGCGTTCGTGGGGTGAGTGCCAAGAAGATCTCACAGTTTGGGCGAGACTGGAGGAAAGAAAGTCGACACTATCCCTGTTGCTCAGATCCTCTGTTCGGGTGCATGAGTTATCTCTTGAGGAGGCCAACCTTCTCAAGGAGAGAGAGGAGATGATAGCTGCTCTCCAACGTCTCCAAGGAAAGTTGGATGCTACAAGTGCAAACCTGGACACCGCCCGTGCAGTAGAAACGACTGAGCGTGTAGCCGCTGAGCGTGAGCGAGTGGCCTTGGAGAGGGAATGAGACAAGGCCGCAGATATCGAGGCAAAGGAAGTGATAGCCGCCGGATTGGTGGCCCGGGCGAAACGCCTGTTGTACTCCTTGCCCCCTTTATGAAAACACTACATTTGTATTTGCCCCCATAGGGTGGGGAAACGCTGTGCGATAATGTTTTTGTGCATTTCCCACATCGTTAGCTTGTATCTTTTCAAGTACTTTCCGTTGATTTTGAGGAGATGCACTGATCCGTCAAGCCCCCTAGGCGATACGAATTCCAAAGATGAAATTCAACTACCCGGAAGGGGCCCTCCCAGTTCGGTATCCATTTCCCATAGAAGTAATCTCAGATTCCCTCAGGCAACCTGAGTTTCCAAACTAGGTCGCCCTTGTAGAATGATCGAGGGACCACCTTCTTGTTATAGTAATGGGAGATATTCCTCTTATGGGCCTCTAAATGGTTCAGCACGTTGATGCTAGTGGTCTCTAGACCTTCTTGTTCAACGCTTCGTATTTGCGGAGATGTTTGAGGAATCTAAACGATCGATATCGCACTTTTATCAGGAGCATCGCGTCGTGCCCGTAAACAAGGTTGAAAGGGGCGACGCCTGTGCTTTCTCTCTTAGTAACCCGAAGCGCCCATAACGTTTCCTGAAGAAGGGTATGCCATGTGCGCGGGTTGTTCCCAATCATCCTCTGTATTACTCATTTAATGAGTTTATGGGAGGCTTCCGCTTGCCCATTTGACTGGGCATAGTACTGGGATGAGTTGAGCACTTTAAACCCAAAATCTTCGTCGAATTCGTCCATAAGTTCGCCGTTGACGCTTTTGCATTGTCTACTACGATACTTTGAGGAACTCCGTATCGTTAAACGATGAAGTTTTTTATGAATTCGATTACGTCCTTCTGACTAATGGATTTATTTATACACCGCTGCCTCTATCCATTTGGTAAAGTAGTCTGTGGCGACGAGTATGTAACCATCTCCTCTGCTTGAGTGAGAATGGATTTTTCCTATGATATCTAATGCCCACGTCCTGAGCGGCCATGGTTTCACTATGACGTTCATGTCAGCCGCTGGGGTTCGCTTTACTGGCCCACATCGTTGACAAGCCTAGCAGGCTCGAGCCATTTCGATGCAATTCTTAACCATTGATGGCCAGTAGAAACCGTGTCGTTTGATCGACCAGCTCATCTTGATCCCAGCCTGATGCGCTTTGCACAACCCCTCATGTGTTTCCTTCCATCATGATTGGGACAGCTTCATCTAGATCGACGCATCTTAAAATGACATCCTCGTTAGTTTTTCTGTAGAGAACGTCATGAAGGAATACAGAGTGCCTAGCAATCACTCGGATCCTCCTTCCAACTTTCGTACTGGTGTCTTTGAGGAATTGTCGTATTGATTCTCACCAGTCCTCCTTCTTTTCGAAAAGGTTGGCGATACACGCCTCTTCGTTTTTTACCTCACCATCATTGTAAAACTCTAGTTGTTTGCTTACGACCAAAGTCGTGTTGTTTCTTGATGCCTCCAAGTCATTGATCAACCTAGAGGCCCATTGTTCTAAGTGGTAGGCCTCTTGATTGTCGTCCCGTTTCACATGGACGATTTCAGCCTTGCGCAGTCGTGCGAAGAGTTCTTTCGCTTTGTGTAAGTATCGACCATGGTGGGATGCATGGCATTCACTTTGGTCAAGAAGTTGTTGGATCACCAGTTGTGAATCGCCGCATATTTTTACGACTTCCACTTTCCAATCTAGTGCGAGTTGCAAGGCTAAAATTAAGGCCTCGTACTCTGCTTCATTGTTAGTCACTTTTCCGTCAATGCGACAGGCTACACTGATTTTCGCTTTCCATGGTGTCTCGATACACCAGCTCCGAACTTGTTGGAAGATCTATCAAACCAAATGGTCCATCTTTCGCTTGGGTGGGTTTCCTCGTGTATAGAATCGAGATTACCTTCCCCATAATGGGTTTATGAATTCAGCTAAAGCACGGCCTTTAACCGAGGTTTGTGGTTTGTGGTAATTATTGTATGCTGAGAGCACTATGCTCCACTTACTTATTCTTCTCGTGAGCAGGGGATAAGAATACTTTGGTGACAGGGGTTTTAGAGACGACGTACACGTCGTTAGACCCGATGTAGTGTCTAAGTTTCATCACCGAGTAGTACACCGCTAGGCAAACCTTCTCAGTTGAAGTATATCGTTGTTCAATCTCTGTGAGTAGGAGCGACAAGTAATAGACTGCCCTTTCTACTCTATCATGTTCTTGTGTTAACATTGATCCAATGGTAGACTGGGATACAGCTACATAAAGGATGTATGGCACGTTTATGTTTGGTTGTGCTAGCACAGCGGGTTTGGTCAGATATTCTTTTAATTCTTGGAACGCTCACTCGTGTTGCAATGTCCAGTTTATCTGCCCTTTTTCTTTCCCTTTTAGAATCGTTGAGAAAGCACATGTTTTACATGACACATTGCCTATAAAGCGGCGAATATAGTTTATCCTCCCGAGGATGGCTTGAAGTTCCTTCTTGCTTGGTGGAGCTGGGAGGTTTTGAATGGCACGAGCCTCTAAAGGGTCCACTTCGATCCCTCGTTGGTGCACAAGGAACTCGAGAAACTGCCCTTTTGTACTCAAAAGGCGCATTTTAATGGATTGAGTTTGAGGTTATGCTTTTGCATCTTTTCAAATGCTTCGCTTAGATGTTGGTGTTGATCCTGTCTCTTTTTAGATTTTACCACCACATCATCTATGTACACCTCAACTGTCTTGCCCATTAGTGATACAAAAATCAGGTTCATTGCCCTTTGATACGTGGCTCCAGCATTCTTTAATCCGAAAGGCATGACAACCCACTCGAATATCCCTCTTGGGCATCTGAACGCTGGCTTATGCACGACTTCCTCAGCGATAAAGATTGATTATATCTAGAATATCTGTTCATAAAGGACATTAGCTCGTAACCCGTTGACTTGATAAGATCGTCAGCATCGAGCATGGGGTATTCGTCTTTAGGTGTTGCTTTGTTTAAATCGCGGAAATCTATATATACCCTGATCTTGCCATTTTTCTTGACGACAGGTACTATACTAGAAATCCAATCGACGTACTTAGCCGTCCTTATGTATCCGGCTTTAAACAACTTCTTAATTTCATCGTAGACCATCTGGGCTACTTCCCGTGACGTCCTCCTAGGAGTCTGTTTTACAGGTTTGAAATTGTTGTACGTTGGGAGTCGGTGTTCGACTAAGTCCCGGTTGAGACCACGCAACTCAGTATAGTTCCAGGCGAAACAATTCTTATAGGTGTGGAGAACTTTACTTATGTCAACTGCCTCAACTTCTTTTAAGAGCGAACTAAGGTAAGTGACACGCGGGAAATTAGTAATGATGGAGGGGAAACATGTGCTTCCGTAATTATGCAGGGAGTTCTTTTAACCACCTACTCGAAAAGTTCCGAGGTATTTCGATGGTAGTATTGAGATTAAAGGGTAGTGTTAATCTACCTTTCACTTGATTATCTTCCTTTTTAGCAAATTCAGCCGGTAGCTTGAGGAAGTTGCAAGCAGCTTCTTTCGCCTCGAGTGGAGTCCCGGATTAAATTGGGTTGTAGTCGCTCAGCGAGTTAGACACAAGGTCACTTTCGCTTGACTCCTTCGCTTTCCTAGTATTAGAGATTGCCGTCTTGGCACGTTTCTTCGCAGTGCGTCGCGCCCTCCTTCCTCTTCGTTTCTTGGTTTTCTCGGTGGGTATCTGGGGTTGTGTTCCCATGCCCACTTTNTGTAGGACTTCGCTTATGTCCTGAGTTTCGACTTCGCTCAATAACGAACTGAGGTAAGTAGTACGTGGGGAACCAGTAGTCCCTAGGTTTATCTCCCTCAAGGGGTCGCAAGGAACAACAGAAGTATTAGGAACCTCTTTATTGTTTGAATAAATAGTTAGCATGCCTCTGAATGTTTGGGGAGACGCATTACACCGTGTCTCATTTATTCTGGATGTCTTGTATCTAGCTATTCTTTCTAGGACATCCGATATGGGGTCGGTTTGATCACTCTCCATTGGACGAGGATGGGTTGAGAAGTCTATCGGGCTCCAAATCCGTCTCAGTTTGTTGGGTGCTGTTATCGTCTCGTATCTCGGCTTCGTGCATGTCCTTCTCCAGTGGAGTTACACCTTCATTGACCTCAGGCTGCAACTCGTCTCCCCATCCAGTTGGGACAATCGGGTTTTGAGGTGGCGCCAGCGGTGGTCCATCGTATGAAATTAGGAACTCGTAGCCTGCCTCGCCCAGAGGGCCAACGTTCGGGTTTCTTATAGCATACCTCTGCTTTAGTGTCATATCTTTGACCTGTTTGACTGCTTCTGCGCAGACATATGGTATGTCAGCACTTTCATTTGCTTCTCCCATAACAACTTCTAAACCATGTTTCCTCCATAATAGGAGTTCTTGGTGAAGAGTAGAAGGTATGGCGCCAGCTTTGTGAAGCCAGTCTCTTCCGAGTAAGGCATTGAAAGAGGGCCTTATGTCGATGACGGAAAAAGCCGTCTTCTTTTCATGCGTACCTACTCGGAGTTTAGCAGAAACCACGCGTACACAGGATGATGTAATTCCATTGAAACCGCTAACTCTTATGTTAGTTTCTCCAAGTTCGGCTATATCATCCCCTAGGCTTTTACAAGCTTCAAGGGGGAGCAAGTTGATAGTCGCTCCGTTGTTTACAAGGACACGACGTATTGCTACGTTATTGATTGTGGCTTGGATATGGAGGGGAAATGTGTGTTTCCGGAACGTTGTAGGTGGTTCTCTAAACCACCTATTCGGGAAGTTCCGGGGTAGTTCAATTGTGGTATCGAGATTGAAGGGTAGAGCTAGCCTACTTTTCGTCTAGCCGCTTTCCTTTTTAGCGAACTCAGCTGGTAGCACGAGGACGTTGCAAGCAACTTCTTTTGCCTTGGGTGGAGTCCCAGATTGAATTGGGTTGTAGTCGCTCAGCGAGTTAGACGCAAGGTCACTGTTTTGGTGCGCTTTTCTGCAGCACGTCGTGCCCTCCTTTCTCTCCACTCCTTGGTTTTCTCGGTGGGTATCTAAGGTTGTCTTCCCATGCCTACTTTCTGCCATGTCCCTATATGTGGGAGAATGGGTACCCGAACGAAGCGTGAGTTTGTGAGAAATTGCAGGCGATTATCAACCTGAACAAACTCCCTTTGGTGTGGGTCATAGCCCTTTTTAGCCTTCCCTCTAGACGAAGCTTCCGGGAAATTAGTAAATTCGGATTCAGATTGGTTACTTGACGGAGGGTCGACCTTTTCCAGTTTGATCTTCCCTTCAAATGCCAATCCCGCTCGAAGCATGAAGTATTGATTACAGCAGAGCTGACACATCTAGGTGATGATTACCTTGTGGGCTGCTATTGGTTTGCACCTATAACAGAGCATGTCAACCGTTAGAACCTGAGCTATAGACGTGCCCTTTTTCATTGCATCCTCATCGCCTCGAGGGTAGTCTTGTCACTCTATATCATCTTTCGCCTGCTAAGGTCCGAGGCGATCTGCAGCACGTCGCCTGGAAGCCTTTTTGGTGTAAGCCCCTTTTTGACTGGACTCGCTCTCGCCTGCAAGTCCTTGTCTCATGAGTTCTTCAGGGATATAGAGCCCTTTATTTCCATTTGATGGAGTATCATTCTACTCCAGATGTTTCTCTGTGCGCTGGAATGCTCTGGGACCACTATTGATTCCCATCGCCATCTCTTCGAGGCGATTAAGGTCATACCGCTCTGTCTTTCTTTCACTGAGAAGATACTTCCTGAAAGTATGACAATGATCGGTAGTATGTGACTGATCCGTATGCCAGCGACAACGATTGTGCTACATTCCTTTAAGGTCAGCAGGGCACTGAAGAATTCCTTTGCCTACAAGCCGCTTGAACAGCATGTTGGCTTTGAGCGTTTTGCTAGTCTCAAGCGATTGGTCTCTTTCACCCTGCATCAGCGAAAGAGAAGTAGTCCAGCAATTGACATCAAAGGTGTTCACATCAACCAAATTATCAAAAGGATGTGACATGTTAACGCCTGATCCTGTGAATCTGGGAAGCATAATTCATTTGACTCAATAAGATCTTGCACTAAGTTTCTAAACGTGATGAAGTCCTTAGTGGTATGGGTAAACGACCCCTGTCTTTTACAGAAGTTCCTTGATATCTCTCTGTCAGTACAAGGAACTCGATGACCCGACTTCAATCGAATTCGCTCGTTTTGGAGCATGAATTCAAAGATTTCGTCAGCCTTCGACTCATCAAAGGAATATTTCCTTTCTTCCTGAGTGTTCGGAGACGCCTTAGCTCAGAAGTTTTCCTTCTTCAATTCCTCGCACGTTAGGGGTTGTCCTTTCATGTATTCTGCGATGTCGACATCGACGATTGGTTCTGCTTGATAGGTTATCGCAGGTCCCGTTATCAAACTCCCTTTCGCCTGGCTTTTCTCTCTAAGGAGATTCTCATATTGGATAGCTCTCCTAGCCAACTCATTCCAATATCTGAATACCTCTCTGAGTTGGAGGAGGAGGGAGTCTTGGGCGATGGCTATGAGTTCGGCTTCGAATGCAGAAGTTTTACATCTGAGCCGTGCTTTTCTAAGCTTGTTCAAGAAGACAGCTACAGGCTCACCAGGTTGTTGTTTCATGTGAGTGAGATCTTGTAAGGTCACTGCTGGGTTAGTCTGTGCAAACGCCAGCGTGAATTGGACCTACATGTCATTTCTCACTGAATTATGAAGCAGATTTTTGTACCACGTAAAGGCGGCTCCGGTAAGGGAGCTTGGAAACAGACGAAGTTTCCAGAAACCATTACTGGCGGCCGCCCCAGCCTGATGAGCGAAGCGGGCAATATGTTCTGCAGGCGAAATCCCTTCTTCGCCCGAAAAACGGGCAAATTCATGAACGCGATATCCCCTAAGAAAAGGATAGTCTTGGTCGATATTGTCAGGATACGGAGCCCGGTATAGTTGAATCTCATTTGCCTCGTCTGCCCCCGGAATTGCGCGTTCAACTAGTTGAGTAACGTAGTCTCTGATCTCAGGTGTGATCTCTGGTGGCGCGATTATTTCAGGCATTGCTGTCTCCCTCCTACATGCCGGTTGGGGAATATATTCAGAGTGTCGTTGATCCTCAGTAGGGTGAATAAATTCGCTTTCTACGGGCCTGACGGACTCTTCCCTTCTCCGGAACAGAGATTGGTATGCAGCTTGATGGACTGGTTGCACAACACTTTTGCCTTCGTTTATCACGAGTGGCGGGTTATTATACGCCGTCCTCCCAGGATTTGCATAGGTGGGGACATCCTCAATCTCAACCTTCCTTTTCCCTTCGGCAATTATTGCCCTATGGGAAGAATATTCAGGTTGATAGACTCGACCCTTCTGTCAACGGGGCTGCTCAATGGTTACCCTGACACAGTTTCAAGGTTCTAAAAGATGGCCTCCATCTTGGAGATGAATGTTTCCTTGAAGGCATCGTGCTTCTGGTCGATAGCACCGACTTTTTCCATTAAGAGCTGGAGAGTATTTATGATAGCCGATAGTTCTCCAGCTAAGGCCGGGTTTGAACCATGTCCATCGTTGGTTTTCTCTCCGTCGGAGATTTTGCCTCCGAGGTTGTTTGAATTACCACCAGATCGAGTTGTTGGCATTGTGTTAGCCCTTTCTCCCACTGTGGTCGCCAAAGGCGTGTTCGCTCCGGATGTAACCGCGGACAAGCCGGATCCAAACACGTCGGAAATCTCTAGCACTACGGGTAACTGGTACCCGGAGGATTCGTTGAATGTGTGGTTGCCATATGAAATAAAAAGAAGAGAGAGGGGGAAAACAGTGGACGAACACCCTTAAGCAGAAGCACTTACGGATGCCTTCGGAAGTTAACAAGAAAGAAGGAGCACAGAGAGAGCTTGAACGCTGGAATGCTTGAAAGGATAACTTGACAATATGCCCGTCTGTAGAGAGGTGTCTTGTACAATGCCTAAGAACAAGTATTTATACTAAGCTAGACCTACATATATACGGTAAAGTAATATTGCACATATATTACGTTTCTTTTGCTGCCGGTCTTCATGAAATATATCATTTCCATGTGAACAATCTTGGTAACAATCTCCTTCCAGAACCTAAGATCATCTAGAACCTTCCTTAACAGCTGAGTTTATCAATCGCATTGCCCATTGGCCTTCGTCGTAGAGTTTTCTCGCTCGCCCAACTAAATGTCGCTTGTCACTTCATTTGTCGCCCGTCGCCTAGTAACCCCTTCGCTTGATAACTGCTTCGCCCAGCAAGCCTTCGCCTGGTGTGTTTCCGTGGTCACCTTCTTACTGGATTTCCGTCCTTTGGGCCTTTATTATGGACCGTTGATCCACAGACGAGACCGAGATCTATGGCCCAGAATTTCTGTTGTTAAACAGAGGCAGATGGAACAAAGTCTCTGGGGCATCTCAAGATGACGTTCTGACCGTCGAGGCAGATAGAGTAGAGTTACCTCCTGAAGAATCCCTATTAGCAACATCTCAAGATGATGTTCCTCCCGAGGTATAACTACTCATTTTTTCTTAATTTTAAATTTTATCAGCACCACCGTTGTTCTAATTTAATAACCAACATGAATCTCAGTCTCCAGCAACATCTTCTCCTAACGGTGCGGACGACCCAGAGTCCGAAGATGCTCTAGACATACTCCTTGCGGAGCCTACAATGCCGATTGTTCATCCCGAGGAAGAAGTCCCTTTGAGGAGCGATGGCCCACAACTCCAGGAAGACATTCAGTTCGTGACAGACTTTCTGTCTACTGCAATTATCTCTACTAAGGCAATTTCGAGCAATTTGATGTTGCGATCAAGAGGAACGAGAACTCCCCTCTAGTGACAGTTGACCATCTCCTCGCCTGCTCGCTCATCAAGGAACATTAGTGGACTTGTTGCTCTGATTATGAAGCTAGCCAGGAGGCTAAAGGTAAGGCCATCGATATACAAACTGAACATGAGCTGGATAGCGCATGAATCTAGGCACGCCTTAATCTTTTTGACAAAGAAATTAGGCGCAAGACGTAACGCTTGCAGACTATCGAGGAAAAGATGGAAAGGCTTGCCAAGAAAAAGGAAGCCCTTTTTTTATCCTTATCTGAACTTGAGAAAGCGCGAGCTGATTGGTAATTAGCAATGGAATGGGTTGGTCCCCTAAGAGAGAAGTTGTGGTGGCTGAATTCATATTGAAGCAGGCTGAAATTCGAGAGAAACGACATCTCGAGCTCGCTCAGCTGTTTAACAACAAAAAATTTGGACCACAGATCTCGGCCTCGTTTGTGGATCAATGGTCTAGAATGCAGGCTCAAAGGACGGAAATCCAGTAACGCAGTGACAACGGAAACACACCAGGCGAAGGCTTGCTGGGCGAAGCCATCCCCGAGCGACAGGGTTACTAGGCGACAGGCGACAAGGGACAGCGGAAGCTACAACTGACAGTTAGTTGGGCGAGCGAGGAAACTCTACGGCGAAGGCCAATGGGCAATGCGATCGGTCAACTTAGCTGTTAAGGAAGGTTCCAGAGGATCTCAGGATCTGGAAGGAGATTGTTGCCAAGATTGCTCACATGGAAAGAAGATATTCCATGAAGACCAGCATGAAAGGAAACGTAATATATGTGTAATATTATTTTACCGTATATACGTAGGTTTAGCTTAATATAAATACTTGTTCTTAGATATTGTACAAAACACTTCTCTACAGATGGACATATTGTCAATTTATCTTTTCAAGCATTTCAGCGTTCAAGCTCTCTTTGTGCTCATGCGTTCTTGTTCACTTCCGAAGGCATCGTCGATGGCATCCGTAAGTGCTTTCGCTTAAGGGTGTTTGTCCACTGTCTTCCCCCCCTCTTCTTTTCATTTCATACGGCGACCACACATTCAACGAATTCTCCGGGCACCAGTTGCTCGTAGTGCTAGAGATTTCCGATGTGTTTGGATCCGGTTTGTCCGCAGTCACTTCTAGAGCGAACACCAGCTTTTCCTTGATGTTCATGTTACTTTTCCTCTTGGTGCTATTACTCCCTTGGCGTTATGCGGCTCATGTGTAGTCATATCTCTAGAACAGTAACTGCTGAATAGTCGAGATTCTCACTGTAATAGTGTGCATATAAGGTTGTTGGTAAAGTTATCGAGATTCTTCATTGTTCTTTCACGTGTTCTTCTTTTAAGATTTTACATGATTATCGCAAAGATTTTATTTATGCTACTCTTATGTCTATAAAGGAGTCGATCACTCAGTGGAATATGCACACTTCTTTTTCTCGTCTAAATGTCTTGTCGAGATGTTGTTCTCTGCCAAATCTCTCTCCAAATCTAAAGCTTATGTTCACAACCTTAGATCTCCTGAAATCCTAGGTTCACAGCCTCCTTCTCCGGCACTCTGCAACTCAAGTGCTACACTTGAGGTTTTCAGGTGTATGCTCACCTGGTAGCAAGGGTACCGATGATGGAGCCGACGCATGGAGTTGTGGTAACTTCCCTATGTTCTTTGGCCTCCTGTCGAAGGATTTAGGGAGGCTTACAAGGAAGTGCCAGCTTGTGTGAATCCTTCCGAAGAACAGAAAGGAGGAAAGACAAGATGGAGGACACCATGGCGCCCCTCGATGATCTCCTAGGTGTTCGAATATTAATTTTAGCCTATATCTTCTTTTAGTATTGTACTTCCTTGGAATAACCTCTTTAATGAGGACTGATCTTTTAGAAACCAAGTAAAAAACTGTAGTCATTTTTACTATTAATAGAGAGATTTACTAATGACTTTTTTATGAGTTCCCCAGATAGTCTGTTTATAAGACTTAAGGTACTTTTCATTAATTTTCAACTCATGTAGCCGACCCTCAACTAGATGATAAACTTTTTTTAGTATACTTCTTTAACTCTAAAAGGACATTCCCAGTTCGACGACTATTTTCCAAGGAAATAATCCTAAATTCCTATAAGGAGAATCGTTTTCCACACAAATTTCCTTCCTTGAAACTCTTAAGGTGTACTTTCTTGTTATAATATTAAATCATTCTTTTTTTTGGGCCTCCATGTTTGTTGCTTTCGTCCTCAGTTTCTCGAGATTTTCATTATCTCGAGAACTATCCTCATCTCTATTTGTATCTTCTTGGCCATAAACTAAGTCAAAATAAAATGGGAAATTACGAATTGGATTCCCAAATTGTTTTAATTTTTTATTAGTTCGAAAGTAAAAAATTCAGAAGTTTCTATCTGATCCTCATATTTATTAATGCTTTTCAAATTTGCCTAGTATTAGAAAAACAAAGCTTACGAATTGATCACTCTAGACTTTAGAATGGTTTCCAATCTTGTCCAAAAATTAAAGAAAGAGGATGAGTTAACTGGTATGATGATCATTTTCATTTTGTTAAAGCTTTTTAAGAACATAAATTTTTTATCTTTTTGTTTAAAAAAATTTTACTTCAGAAGTTAGTTTCATATAACTTATTTAAATCTCGTTCAAAGTAGAGAGCCAAAATGAAAGATTTCTTTTAAATCCGAAACTCGTTGCATTGCCTTGGGTTGCTTATTTCATATTGGATTTGAAAAAATTAAAATTTGGTATCTACAGTTTGTCCTTCTTTGCAAAAAAAAACAAGAAAGATATTTTTACAAAGACAATCTAATGACCCCAAATCAAATTTGGAATCTACTTTGGGAGACCTATATCTTGGGATCTTATCAATGTTAGTAACAAAAGAAAATCTTTGTAATAGAATAACCATAAAATTCCCTTGACTTTGATACTCAATAATCAAGTAAAACAAGTCTTGATTCGGGTTATGATGTTGAGTTTGTGTAAGGCCAATTAATAGAACCTTTGAACTTTCCTTTATGAAAGGGACAAGTCGAATAGACTTCATTAGAAATGAGCCAGAATCATAGTGGTTTCACCGTGCAAGCAGATTCACCATCATTTGGACAACATACCGCCTGACACATTCCACTTGAGGATTGTGAGTGATGGGTTTCTACGTAAACAGCGGAAGTAAATTTTAATGAAATTGCATATAAAATCACCCAGGAAATTTTGATACGTATAAATCTGCTAAAAAAATGCCTATTGGGCGTACCTTGCCTTTAGTCTGAATATGCGTACCAGCAGGGAGAAATCACCTCCAGATCACGACCGTCTTCAAGATCCTTAAGCACGACTCCTCTAGCGGTATCCACGCACACGAACAATTTATCCCTTTGGTGCTAGCCCTCGAAACACGTCTGTTTTTCTTGGGAGTTAATTTTTAAGAGACTAAACTTCGTTTTAACCCTAGGGCCAAAATATCCTTTTATAATCTTGGAGAATTAAAAAAAATATATTTTATTTTTCTGTATTTATATTATTTCTATGGACCAAACTAAGGCACTTGCGCCTTAGCCCATATTGAAATAAAATAAACATCGGCCCGTCTAATAAGTCCACTCTAGAATTCATTAAGTTCCATTTATCTAGAATAAATGAATAATCCAATTAATTATGATTCTGGATCAAATTCCAGTATCCACTATAACTTAACATATTGTTCGTGATAACGTGTTATTGCATGCGACACTCTAGGTTCTATACATGGAGGTAGCGTAAGTTCATGCACAAACTAAGGTAACCGTCTAGCAACAGTTTTCAATCATCCAACATGATAGAATAATGGTCATGAACCATAAACCACTATGAACCGATTACTGTGTAATTCAATCTCTTCACCTAACTGACATCCCAATTAATTCGGCGCAAAATACATCATCACCAAATTAATTATTTTACTTGATTACCAAGATATAATAGCCTCACTTGAATGTAAAACATTCCTCCCATGGCCATGGATTTTAGAGTCACTAATATCTCTATCAAATAGCCTAGATGTCAACTCTCTAATCCAAGATAGTGATGAATCCTATATTGACGCAACACTATTCTCTCTACGTTTTGTCACACACCCAACAATCGTGTTACTCGCAATCCGGTTAAAGACTGCTTTTAACGATGTCAAAGTGCACAAACTCCACGCATAGAATAAATGAAAGTCTCAAGTCAAAAGATCAGTTACACTCGTCCATAAAGAGGATTGACCAATTATGTTTAATATGTGGTATCCTCTTAAACGGGTCGTGTCCAATAACCATAATCTTAGGGTACCCCTACGTATAATTTGGATACAATATCCTCCGGTCTATCTTGACCTCAGTTATACTTAGCGATGATCTAGATGTTCATGTCCCCTCAAAACATCTATCCGATCACGGACTATTTCAGATTAATATACTTATTAATCTACGGGACTTTATCATTAATAATTTTACGTACAGAAAAGTAAAATAATCAATAACAAATACTCGCCTTTATTAATTATTTATCCACAAATACAATAAAGTGTCTTGGCATATAAGTGGACACAGTAACAATGAGATGATCCACTAGGGATAATGAAGTTCTTCTTTTAGACACTTTGCTTTTAGAGAATATTCGCTACTGATAAAAATTCCACTGGGAAATTCTTTGGTTCCAGAGAAAATTTGATTTTTTTTCCCTTTGCATTTATTTCAAACACCTTTACTCTCACAACTACTTTGTTTGGCCTAGGGGTTTTATTATTCTTTTTTATATTTGCACTTTGCTCCTGCAATAGATTGGCCTTTACATTTTTCTTTCGTTTTTGTGTTCTTAGACGGATTCGGTGGGATGTCCGTCTTTTCTTTTGTCCTCCTTTTTTTTTGAATTCCTTGGGGAATGAGGATTCAGTGATGCTCTATCCTTGTGAGTGGTTTAACCGATTCTCACATTTGCTGATAGTGCTTCTCTGCTCAAACATTGAGGAAGCATTTTCTTTACAGCCAATTGTTTTCATATGTTTACTACAAAACTACTTTTAACCTTAGTGTGAGGGAATCTTTAGAGTCAAGGTAGTAGTATTCTATGTAACTCCGATTTGGCTCTAAAAGGGATCGCAAAGGTCGATGTACCTTGTTGGGGATAGAGAAGAACATGCTCTTTCTCACCTAGCTTTGAGCATCATCTATCAAGTGATTTCGAGCCTATCTCGACGCTCATACTGGTAGTTCCTCATAGTCTTCACCCTCAACTCTTTGGGGTACGTGTTTAGGACAGGTTTGCCTTCCTTTCTCGGCAAAATTTTACCTGCCTTGGGATGCTAGTTGGTGAAGAAGAAGGAGATAAAAAGGAAACAAAAAGTGGAGAAATGGGGGAGGCAGAAGAGGGAGAGATAAAAAGACGAAGAGAGAAAAGATAACTAAAAGAAGGGAGGAAGAAAAGGAAGTTTGAAGTGCAAACTACATACCTTACTTTAGGTTTCTAATTGTTAGCCGTAAAACTGGTAGCTTAATTTAATAATTATTTGCTAATATATGTTTGAGTATCTGAGCAGAATTTGATTTAGGGTTGAGAGATTGTATGTGAAAGTTTGGATATTCGTCTCGATGGTGATGGAAAGGAAATCATGGGCTAGAACCGAAAGCAAAAGGGATGTCGGGTGGAACGTATATGCACGTGTGGCCCTCCGAGGACCATGAATAATCTATGATAATGATAGAATGATGAAATCTGAAAGTGAGAAGGATGAACATAATCTTAAAAGAACAAAGGGATTGGTTGTTACTTGGTGTAAGGCTCGATAAAGTCGTATGTGATATAATTAAGGCGAGGGACTCCTTGTGGATGTTTACGGTTACGTGGACTGAGTTCCATTGCATTTTGAAATTGGTTTTCATGAGTAATGAAAGGCCGGGAAAATTCGAATAGTGAGGGGTTTGATTCTTACCTCAGCCGGATGGCCAATGTTAGAATGACCATGTTGCTAGGATGAGTGGTGAAAGGGTCGGTTGCGATCGACTCCTATGATATGACCTTGTAAATGAAAGTTCTCGAATGCTAAAATGATGGATCATGTATCCGAAATCTGGAAAAGGTAAATGAAAGCATGATTGGATTGACGAGAACGGAAGCGGAACCCGTTCTATGAGGATTGGTCGTGGTCGCAAAGGAAAATGAATGTTTTGAATGGAAGTAGATTTGATTCCATCACATTCTTCCTTGAAATAAGTGTATCGAAACAAGGATAATTGATTAGTGGTATCGACTGGTCTTCGTAGACTTAATCTGAGCTCACGCCCCTCGTAGACCCGATGTGGGTTCGTTCCTAGTCGACCGGATGTGGGTTACTTGTAGACTTGATGTCATGTAGACTTGAGTAGCTTGTATACTTTTTCATTGATGGTAAGGGATGGTTCAGGTTTGTACAGACGTTCCTTTTGCTTTATATGATCAGTGGGGATTCTATTTTTCACTATCTCAAGTCTAATCCCGGCATCTCTACGAATGACCAGGCAAAGACATCTGAAAACTCTTTGAGAAGGTTAGTAATATTTCTCGACTTTGTCTACCGGTAGTTCTACGTCGATTAATAACATTTTTGGCTCATCTCCTATTTTGATGTCAGCTTAGTGTAACCTCTTTGGGGTTTTTATGTCTCAGTTTACCATTGTTCCAAGCCGCGGCAACCATTTAGGGATTCGGGACTCTGAATGAATTCTTCATTTGATTCTTCGACTGTCACGGGACTTTTGAAGATTGCCCATCTGATTTCTCAAATTCTTTCGAGATCTGGTTACAGTTTGCTTGGGGAAGATATAAGGGTTTATTCCAAGTATCTTGGGTAGTCCTCGAAACGTGTTCCTACATAAGAGCATGCCAGAAAACATAATTCAATATGTCTATAAAAAGTTTGAATGATCATCACATGTGAATAAATGAAAAGTCAGAACGAGAATAAGGCGTGTGCATAAATGATGTCGCAGGCATCAAGCTGACTCCATCACACTGGACGTAATTCTTTTGCCTGTATTTTTCATATATCCCTCAAATGCCGTAGAACTCATCATCGTCCGGATGTCATTTTCATGACATCTCGACGTGAAGCAGTCATTTACATTTACCCCACAAATCCGCGACCAAAGATATGGTGGGGGTTTATTGATGCATCAGTTGATCGACATGCCTCTCACGCAAATTCTACGTGCATAAAAGTAAAATAAAAGGTTCGAGTGTTTCACCTTGTGAGTGAAACTCGTCTGGGCTCAACACTTCATGGGAGACTCGTGTGAACTCATCTCATTGGTTAGCTGCTCCTGCTCTAATGTGCCTATTGAAGATGGAATGAACATACACTCCATAGGAGACTCGTCTGAACTCATCTCATTGGTTAGCTGCTCCTACTCTAATGTGCCTCTTGAAGATGGAATGAACATTTCATGCTAGTTTGGATAGCTGAACATATGACATGTCTTCAGCTTCAACCTCCATTCTCTTGCTCATGCTCTTAGATAGCCAAGACCCCACTTGTTGGTCTGCGTCAGAATCTAGATTGGGTGTAACATGCCTTGCTCCTTCCCCAGCCCTTCACCGATGCGATATCCTAGCTGGAGTAAGAGTTACGCCATGTTGGCGACCACGGGCTTGGTAAACGGTTCACGGTTGACCTTCTTAATCATATTCACCATCTCGGACATTTGTGTTGTTGATTGTTCTCTAGAAGGCTCCCTGACATGTGACATATTGATTTCATTACACAGTTCAATGTTTCACTCCCCATGGACGGTCATGAGCTTGTCATCGTGCGATAGCTTAACATTCGGATGATATGTGGAGAGGATTGCCCTAGCTTGGTGGATCCACGACCTTCCCAACAACTTGTTGAAGGAGCTGATGTGGCCATAGCTTCCATCAATCAAGACCTTTGAGATTTGATTCCCCATGTTTTTCAATGTAATGAAAAGGATCTTGTTGTTGTCTTCAGCTCTTTCCAAAATATCTTGGCCCGAGAACGTGATGGCATTTTGATCCAACATCCCATTCATAAAGGAGTCAAAGCACTGACTTTGATCTCTGGAGGCACATGCACCTCTGCCAAGAATTTCTCCAGCGTATTTCAATGTTTGTCAAATGAATTGATGAGGACAAACATCCGCGGTTGGCACTTTAAGCTCCGGGTTCTTTGGCTGTTCAAATCCAAATACGACCTTTCCTGATCACCATTATTTTTCGGCGGGATCAGTCCCTTTATTTAAGGAGCAACCAGAGGAATCTGAACTTGCGGAACCTTTTAAGCTTCCCCCTGACGAATAATATACATATGCTCTCATTGGTGGTGGTGCGAATAGTACCGTGGTTCGCCCTGAGAGACTATAAAATAGTTTGGTGGGTCGGAGCTCGTCCTTTCCCTTTCCTCCCCGTTTTGAAGAAGCTTCATACATGTGAGCTTCCTCCTCTTACTTCGAATGTTCGTTGTCATCTGTCGAAGTCATTGGTGTCCAATGGAGTGCTTGAATAAATTGATATGGTGGAGGTGTTGATACTCCATATGTAGGAGTTTTCCTCTCCATTCGTACCGTCTAGTTCATTTTTAACTATTAATAAATAATTATTACAACATATTCTTGTATTTCACGAACTAATTAATAAATTATTAGTAGAGTAAAGATACAATCATGATGAAATTTTACAAAAGTAACTTGCTTTTCGAAGTTAATGGAAAAAAGCACATTATATCGAAGTTTATAAATTGCAAATTTTGAAAATGCAGTAACTTATTTTTCAGGAGTAAAATTTCTTAAATTAAACCTTTTAAAAAGCAGTTTTTAGGAAAAATACTAATTATTTGGAAGTCTAGTACGAAGGAAAGTTTACTAATTAATTAGATATTTTACAAAATTATTGTGAAAACGACATATTAACATTACGCAGTTTTACACTTTACGGAGGGAAAAGGGATTAGAAACAAACTATTAAGAAAAAATTAGAAAAAATCAAGAAATTTAAGAATTCAAAACTTAACAAAAACTAAGAAATTTTAAATATACTATATTTAAAATAGATAGTAAAATTAATTAATTGATTCTTAAAGGTCATTTATTATACACTACAATACATATCTTTCGGAGAGTTTTTTTAGGAATGATGAATTTTATGCTAGTAAAAGTAACCAAGTTTACTACTATTTTCAAGTTATCAATGTATTTTTATAAGATATTCACATTTTGAAACTTTAAAATTAAATGGAGGGTAATATCTCGTTTATTTATATGCCAATTTTTAATTTTAGAACAATATGTTTTTAAAATATTTAAAATATATAATAGGGACTGGGGGTGAGCATAGGTTCCGGGTAAAATCAGGAACCTGTCGGAACTGGTACCACAGGGTCGGTGTCAGCACAGGTTCTCGAATAAATCGGGTAGGTTCTAGGTTCTAAATTTTACAAAACCGGCGGTACCAAGTACGGTTCAGGTTCTCCCCCTGAACCAACCTGGAGAACCTGGAACCTAACATAAATTTTACCCAACCCAACCCCATAACCTACCCTAAATCTTATCCAACCCNGAGAGTTTTTTTAGGAATGATGAATTTTATGCTAGTAAAAGTAACCAAGTTTACTACTATTTTCAAGTTATCAATGTATTTTTATAAGATATTCACATTTTGAAACTTTAAAATTAAATGGAGGGTAATAGCTCGTTTATTTATATGCCAATTTTTAATTTTAGAAACAATATATTTTTTAAATATTTAAATATTATATCATAATGAAGGGACTATCCGGGGCTTTTAAGGGACGACACCACAGAAATGTCCACAAGATGTTCATGTGTGGTGATTTGCAATGAGCTTTGTTAGACTTTTGAAGTTTCTTGTTGCCTAGGATGTTTTGCTCGATAATCCCCGAGTTTGTGCAACTTTTGACATCCTCTGTAATATTCCTTTGGTGGAGAGTTCAAGAGTTTATATAGCCGCTAATGTCAACACAAGAGTCCCCACAAGCTCGAACGCGCGTATCATATTATATTTTGTCATTTTCAACACAAAAGTCCCCACAAGCGCTACAAATATAAACTCAAGAAAGAGCCGAGTTGAGCTTCGTAAAATAATCCCGTGGTATGAGAAAATCAACATGTCATCTTTCGCAACCCTCGTTCTTCTTCTTCTTGGGCATCATGGTGTGCCTCTCGGTTTATTGTCTTGGTCTCGCGGATGCAGAGGCAGACACCACCGAAAAGTACCATTGGTGTAACCAGGAAATGCTTACTGCCGGTACCAGCCCTTTCTACGACATGGTCGAGATCCGAGACTATACCGTCCACAAGACATACGAATTCGGGTTCAATTCAAATGTAACTTACCAAGGATTTTTCGCCCAGGCATCTTGCCATACACCGATGTCACCCGAGGATTGTGTCCGCTGTTTGGGCTATGCAGACGACAAGCTGTACAAGTTATGCAACTTCGCTGTTGGCGGTCAGATCACACAAGCTGATTGTCGATTGAGGTACGAGCTGTACATCTTTGACAACAACTGGTGAACGGCTGCTCACTGGACGAGGTTGACATCTTTAGGCTGAAATAAGAGGCGTCTAATGCATGTCCCTCTCGTTCATTAAACGAGGGCTCATTTACGTCCCTTTTCGACGCAGCTTTTGCTTAAAGCCATCGATCTATTGTCTTATACTTTTACTTTTATCGGCAGTTTTTTAATTGAACTGGGAGATGTTTGCCTCGTTATTAACCTCAACAAGAATAATGAAAACCAAACACAATAAATAATAATAATGGCGGGCACTCACAATTCCCAACAAAGATTAAACAAATCATGAGAAAATATAGCATCTATATTTCTTTATAGAGTTTCTTACGGATATTAAAATACTTCATTTTACAACATTTGTGTAATTATTAAACTGACACATTATTCTCTTCTATAAAGAATATAGCTTATGAGAATCACAATTGGAAAATACAATCCTTGATTCATAAACTTCATAAAAAGCACCGAATCCGACAAATATATTACATGGGATTCTTCGAAATTTATTAGATATCAAATCGTTGCGGGAATTCGTTTCCGAAATTTAAAGTGAAATATTAAACATTTCAGAGTTCGTAATTTACCGAGTGAATTTGTTTTTTACGAGGACTGATGATGATGGGAAATAGACTCGAGTTGATTAATATTTGTTTCAGGTCGTTTATTAATATCTTATATTTTTTCTAAATAATATGTTTGGTGGGAAATTGACTTGAGTCGAGACGATATTCACACGGTCATCCAACGCTTACAAAGAGGCCGTCTTTTGGGTCAATGATGATTATTACGATATTGGATTCATTCGATGGCATATGTTAGGGCTGGTAAATTTGTGTCTCGTGTATATTAGACGTGTCGTATCTTATTCGAGTTCGCGTCCTAAGGACACATGACTCGCCTCATTTATCTAATGATATCAAATATTAAAAACGAAAACACGACATGATTTATTAAATTCGGTAAATAGGTGAAAATCCATTTATTAATATAACAATAATTCAAAAATTCTATTGCTAAGTAAAAAAAAATCAATAATTGCAAATTTAATTAAATTCAAAAGTATTATATAATTTTTATAATTAAGCAAACTAAATATATTGTATGGAATTTGGTGTGAATCTTAATCATCCAAAATAGTAACTTAAGGTATTGTGTATAATTAACAAATAAATCATCTGTTGAAGTTTGGCATTGTCACAATGATACAATTAGCACATTTTTCAATTTTAAGTATTAAAGAGGAGGAGTTACAAAATCTTCAAAATGAAACAAACGATAAATTATTCGTAGAAAAGTTACAAAAGTAATATAAATTTATCGATTTTGGAATAATATGTTTTAGTATACCTAGGGCTTTGGAACTTTTGAAATAATTAAATAAAAAAATTTATCTCTTAATACATAATTTATTTAAAAATATGATTCCTGAATAATTTTGTTGACGCCAAATTTCGTGTTTAAATACAGACAGAAAATAAAATTACAAATATTCTTTATTAAGTGTATAATGGATTACATTCTTGATTTGTAATAATACAAATGAATCTTCAACTAATATCGTCTGTGATCCTTAAGCTCAAACAGGTGTGTTTGAATCTTCAAAGAAATTGTGGTGTGGAATCGCCATGGCCGTACGGGCTTACTCCAGTGAGTCTTCTTAAATTAACGAAGAATGTCGGATATATTTAGAACTACAAATTCCTTTGAGAGTGTAGCAAGCAGAAAATTTTCGAGAGCTTATACTTGATAATTTGTCCTTCTTTGTGCCACGAATGCTTTTGGCAGGAGATTCATTTAGGAATATCTTGTTGGGCCTTGATATAAACAGGTCATGAGCTCCGCAAAATTGGCCCATCATCTCATATATGAGTTTAACTTATGGGCGCTTCATGTCAAGCCCTGTCACGATATTTGTTCCAACATATTATACATTTAGAGTCCCTATAGAATGGGAATAGAGAAAAAAATATAGTGAATAAGAAATGCATTACTTAAAAAATAGTGTGTTTACTTGAAAGATGAAGACGAGAAGAGGAGGTGGATGGAAGGAGCAAGGGGAATGAGCATTCCCTATCATGAGCCAGGGAATGTCCATTCTCTTACTCATTCCATCCCATTTCCTCTTCTCCTTTTCACCCTTGTACTAAACACATCATTTTTTAAATAACTCCATTCCTAATCACTGTATTTTTTCTCCTTTCTCATTTCATTCCATCAGGAATTCCATTCCGTAAAGCAAACATGTTATAATAGTATTATGAATTACATATTGGTGTCTACTGTCGGCGCAGAATTTGTGTTCCTCGCAACACGTATCAAATTTTACAGTGATAGTGTGGTCGCCATAAAGTAAAAGTAAACGCAATATCGGAATTTAATACGACGGTACTGAATTTACACTGTTTAGTGTTGTACATCGCAAAGTGAACAAGTGCAAGTAAAATAAATAAACACAACACTGGAATTTAATGCAATGGTATCAGGTTTACAACGTAACACTTGGTGACTTGAACGGAAAACAACGTAATAGACTTGGTGACACTTTACGCCGGTCGGCGGCAGATGAACGGCGATTGAGGCAAACTCCTTTAATGGAATTCTCTCTTGTGGAACGGCGCTCGGACGTCAATGGCACCGGAATTTAATGCAACGACATTGAGGGTGGAAGGCGGATTCGAAGTGGTAGCAGGTCAACAGCGTCGGACTGAATAAATAACACTGAGGATGGATGGAGATGTGTCAACAATGCCGAAAGAATCAACAGCACCGAGGGTGAAGGTTTTCGGGCCGAAGATAAAAGATAAAAAACAAAGTCTGTGTTTTTGAGTTGTTGTTGTTTATTGTTTTCTGTTGCGATCCTTTTATATTTCAAAATCTTGCAGTTGCGATTGTTCAGCCAGTCTAGGATCTTCTTAGATTGTGTGCATGATCTAATTCTCATTTTGTAGGAACCATGCACGTCGTGTTTTGGTTGGCCTTTCTGAGTTTGCCACGTGTCCTACTCCTTGGAAGTGATTTAGTTGGGTTCTCTCTCAAGCAGCGAGGATCTTAATTATGTCTCGAGCTACACCGGGTGCTCGAGAGCCACTCCTCGAGTGATGTTGATCTTGGGAGCATTTCTCGAGAACGCCTACATAGGCTTCTCGAGCAGAATTAATATTGGGCCCTATTTGTCCTAAATGGTGTGGCCCATTGAGAGGCAAAGCCCAAAAATTCGTGTGTTAACGTGTACGTATTAAGTAACAATTTTTATTGCAATGCCCATCCATTTACAATCTTACTTCAAATTTGCTCCACGAACACACCTTTTCTTCCATCCCGGTTTCCATATTTATCATTAAAATATAGAAAGTCCAGAGAAACATTAAAAGGTTATACCTTGCCGATTCTATTGTTTAACTGCACTCTGTTCCCCTTTTTTTATTTATTTCTTGGTTTCTGTTATTATTATTCCCATTTTTGGAGCATCAGCGTCAGTATGCACATAATTAAAACTCACAATCATTTTAATTTTAAAATGAATTGATAATTTTTATTTTAATAAAAAAATGCCTCCAAAATAAAGTGGATAGAAAATGTAATAATATTCTTTTTGGCTATAAATCTTGTCACCTACCTATAGTTTTCATTGAATTAGAGAAAAATATGGTTAAGGGAGAATCGGTGATTTTAGTGTCTCTTGTTATTTTTTTTTTTTAAAGGTGGTTAGTTTAATCTATTATATTGATTAATTTTATTCACTTTTTTTAGTCTCCATTTTCATAAAACTTCAAATATTATTTAAATGTCTAAAAGATGAAATATTTCAAAAAAATGATTTTCATGGATTATGATATGATTTTACTAAGTATAGCGAAGAGAATGGTACAAAGGGTTCTTCCGAGTATATACAATGTTTGTATTGTACGTGGTGATGTACGTTTTTCATTAAATAATTCAAGCTTTGTAGATGGTTATATGCATTGTTGAGAAATGTTTGCTTCTAAAAGACATTCCAAATATCCCTTTTTCTTAAGTCAATTTAAGATTTCAACGGAAAATATGATTTTATTTCTGAAAATATATTTTTCCTTGTGTTTTGAAAATGGGATTTCCTTAACTTAAAAATATTATTTTTTATAAATATTTTTGAAAGAGAAATATACTTTTACCCAAAACTTTTCATATATTTTTGACAAAGAAATATTTTTATAAAGATTATTTTTTTTATATATTTCATCGTGCTTTCAAAATGCGATTTATTAAGAAAATAGACTTTTACCCCGTACTTTCCTCTCCAATTATTCCGAGTGAAAAATTTTGGAAGATCTTTTTTTTTTCAATTTTTGAAGAAGTTACAAAAATTCATGAAATCATTTTCTTTTTTTAATATTTTTTAAAGCACCTTCTTCCTCCTTCAAAATTCTCAATAAACAAATGAAAAATTTCCAGCCCAGTCGTTCTTTAATTTTTATAAGATTATAAAATTAGTAAAACTTAATCATTTCAAATTTTATTGCAATAAATAAGAAGCATAAAAAACATAAGTTAAAAAATTCCGATAACCCGTTTTAACCTGCTTTCGTGGTTCCAATAAGAAAGAAAACAACAATACTTAAAGGATTATAAAAATCTCAGGCAACAGAATATGCAAATCCTTTTTCAGATTTGCAGCACCCATCAAAAGCAGACTCATAACCGATGGTCACTCCGGGAACCGTGGCTAATTACATTTTAAAACATTGTGGCCGATATCAGCGAGGCCGGATATGTCCACAAAAGGGGGGATGGAGCCTGGCTCATTCCGGCCGGGCATACGGCGACGAGCTCATGTCGGTGCTATAGAACGAATCCTCTTGACCGCCAAAGTAGTTTTCCGCCCTCTCCTCATCCCACTTGAGGACCTCCCTTATGTACTTGAATGCTTCGTCCACTGTCACCCTGTCCCTCCCCTTCACTTGCCACACGAATAGCTTCCGACCCGTTAGCGAAGCGTAGAGGTCCTTGAACTTCATGGCGATATAGTAGTAGGCCTGGTGGGCAAGCGTCTGGTTGTTGTTGTTGGGCTGCACCGGGCTGAAATCCTCAAACCATTCGCATAGAGTCAACGGTGCCCGGTTCACCTTGTCTTCAAAGAGGTCGTACTTGTTCAGTAGCAGCACGAATGGTGTTTCCTTGAAGCAACGCTGCCTCAAGACATTCTCGAAGAGCTCCTTGCTTTGCATCATTTTGTTCTGAAGAAGGGCTCCACCACCACTTCCCGCCACAATGGACACCTTATCATAGTCACTGAGAGCTATGCAGAAGATTATGACACGAACATCTTCGAACATGTCAACCCACTTGCATCCTTCATTCATCCCCTTCGCATTAACCCTGATCAACTGATACCTGTAATTTTTTTTTGTTCTCGCCATTATCATGATTTGAAATTGTCTCTTATGCAACTAGGACAAATAATAGCCTTATATAGTTTGAGTTGCAGTTCATGCTGATACCTTGCCAAAGGCTGAACCGGAGCATCGATATTTTCCATGTAAGGTTCGGACATTGGGCTACGATCATCGAATGAGAATTCCATGAAAGCCAGGCCATTCCCTTGGCTTACACCTTCAGCATACACTATGTCCCGCTCCGAAGGTTCGTACTCATTTCCTGATACCTCAACGGCCTGCAAGAGAGCAAAAAATGCTATCGGTTTCAGTACTGAATGTGTGTAACAGGCTAACGTATGAAGAGGAATCACAGCAATAAAGGCACTATGAGAGAGAATATGCCAATCTGTTGGTGATGTATGACTGACTACACAGAGCAAGAGATAACTTTAAAATTAATGACATTTGAAGTTGCTTCACCAAAAAGTGCAGTAGTGGGATAGGTCTGAGCATTTCTGCGTACGTCCCGAAAAACAAAGACAATTTGCAATTACCCTGCTTAAGAAATATTCTGCAACATCCGGCAGAAAATGGAGCTCGTTCTTTCTCTTATACGTCTCCTGTATTGCTGGATCCCTCCACAGCTCTTCAACTATAGGGGCATATTCACGAGTTGCAGCAGGGAAGAAGGCATCCAGATCTCCCGTAGCTATGATGTCCAGAAGCCAATCAGAGAAATGTTTTAACTTCGGGTTGATAGAGTAGATACACTGATTTCGCTCGTTAGAACCAAGTTCATCATCTGCAAGATCACATTTAGGTGTTGTGATTAGAATTACAAAGAATTGAAGCTACATCCTCCTACTCAGAGTTACCATATATCAAACAACATTATGATTTATTCATCATAAAAAAGGATTGCTGAAGACTTAAGATCACGCAGACTAAAAAAAAGTAGAGAAGGGGTCCAAAGGAACAGGTGTTCAATTCAATCTCATCCAAAGAGCAGCCAAATGGATAGAAATCATGCATGCTAAGTCATGAGATTTGACTTTGATAAGCGGATAAATAATAGTCAGGATGCACCGAAATACAAGTCCCGAGGGAAGCAATGGAAGATTCCCTTTTACAAGGACGATTCAGAAAATCAATGACGGGATAATAAAATTGAAAAGAGGAGAAACTACCTTCTTCATTATGTAGAGCAGGGAAGTGCTGCTCACTCATGTCATGGAGGGCTTCATCCTCAAACCGCTCTCGGCCATCGAGCAAAATGCTGAGATATTTGTATATGTTGCTCTGAATCATTAACTTTATTTCCTTCAGCTCGTCTCCAGTAAACTTGTTCCCATACAAAAACTTGGCCTGTATAAAGAAACATACTTGGTCTGACTGAAAACCAAAAAACTGAGCTCTGAACTTCACGCTAATGTTAATGGCAACAAACATTCTTTCCCGTGACACCAGAAACTGACATTAGCAGATAAGGAAGGTACTTATTTCGTCAATACCGTCACATCATAAATCATTTGCTTCTAACCTCCTTGTTAGCAACTGCACAAAGTTTCCATTCACCTTCGGTTACAAAGACCTTGATTGGCGCCTCACTTATGCAACCAAAATTCAGACTGAAAGTACAGCAACAGTCACTATATATATATATATATATTCATTTCTGAAATTTTCAGATGCAATTTTCAATGGTGAGAAAGATATCTCAATAGTATTGCTCTGTTCTGGTTATAATCATCCAGTATGCTCACATTTTCCTTCTGCCTCGGGTTGATTTGCTAATTCATAGAGCCAAGGAGATATTTCTACGTTCAAAAGCAATATCACAATGACGCACTGCACCACAAACAGGGACGTGCGGCAAAAAAGAAAGTCTTGTTGAGCACCAAAAAGCATTTAATGTGGACTCGACTAACGACTGGACCAGTGCCGAGGATCATGTGAAATCCATATGACTGACAACAATTCAGATGCGTGTTCGGGGGACAATAAAAGACATATCATTCATTAAACCTAATTTTTTTGTGTTCCATCATCGTTTCTAAATCTGCTAATGTCAGGCACTTCACATGCTCCAAATTCACCCCAACAGTGATCAACAAGAAATGTAAAGCATGTGTCAAATTCCATCATTCTGAAACAGTGTGTGTCAAATAAAAACTCAATTCATCTTGCCTAGTTGTAAGCATTTCAGGTTAACTTGAAGTCTCAAACAGGGTATGTCGATGAACTTCGATCTGGGAGGACATCACTTTTACTAACAGAAAGAGTAAGATAGGCCATGTAAGGTCTAATGTTAAAGTAAAGGACTACTAAGTGCAAGAGACCACACAGTTTAACATTCTGATCACGAAAAGTGAGGATTTCAGTGCATTAGAAGCACATGTCCTCATCTAGTGGCATTTTCTAGTTCCTTTTTGCCCCTTTTCCCAGCTATTCTGAAAATGCTCATCCTTATCAATGTCTTATCTTATCTATTACTGATAGTTTCCAGTAGAACACTTACGCTGATTGGTGGAATCAATTATTCTTAAAATTCAAATAGTCAAAAGTTTTGGTCCCAAAATATGAGTTATGCCAAAAATTGAAAACACAGAAAAAAATCAAATTGAAGCTGTGCTGCTTTCCAAGAATCAATGTTGCAACTACCAAGATCTCATTTTCAATATATCCTGAAAATTTTTCATCTAATTTATAAATTCATCCTAATAATCTACTCATCAAACACATGGTACAATCGGGATTTCAGATTGAATCTACATAAAGAACACATGGAAACCAGAAAGGAATGCTGTAATGAATTCCAACAGGCCCTTCCCACCAAAACTTACTATTAAGCAAGTCTACCCCTTGTGCAAAATTCTACCTGACTAGAGTTCGAATCAGCGTATATGCACGCCTCTTTATATTTGCAATTACAATACAATGACACTGTTCGCATGCGTAGAACTCAAAGCGACTTTTTGTTATGTCAAGACTCACCCTAATTAATGTCCTAATTGGTTTTTAGGGATGGGGCCAAGGAACAGAATGGATATTCATACATAGATGGAATGAAATCCTTTCTTCATTCCTTAAACGAAACACTACACCAATTTCAGTAGCATTGTCAGAAGGATTTTCACCTTGCCAAATGACAAGGGCTAGTTAAAAGTACCCATAAAGATTAAAAACTTGAAGCACACCCAATAGTAACATTATCTCAAGAGAATCCTTAAAATACCTGCTTAAAGATTGTACTTGTTCCAGAACTCTGAAGTCCCAATAGAAGAAGTTTTTGCATCTTCTTCTGTTCCAGGTAGTTTGGAACATGGGTATAATTGCTAGCTTCACCTCTCATTCCATGAGGCTGACCATGAGGCACAGGTAAGGAGAACAATGCGCATATAAACCGTGTTGATGCCTGAGAAGAATGTGACCGATGAACATCAAGATCCTTGCAAACAGGTAGAAAGAATCTCCCAGGAAAAATTATTTGTCCCAAACAAACCTTCTCCCAGATATTCCCCCTGATGTTGTTTTGACCTTCTTCCTCGTAGCGACCGTCGTCATAGACCCAAAAATGAGTGTCCCGAGGACATTGGACATTTGCCAACTAAAACATGATTAAATTAAGTCACTGCCAGTTCAGGTGTGCCACAATTACACAAGGAAGAAAGACAATTTAACCGAGAAATGAATCCATGAATTGACAACATGAAAGATCGTGAGAACTTAGAGATTGCAGATGAGCAATGCAGTTGAAAGTGATTTGAAGATAAAAAATACCAACAAAACGGGCTAACTTTCTACCTTGAGTACCCTAAGTTCTCGTTTCGTGATTTCTCGTCCATTTATATAGACTTCTGTGTTCCCTTTACTTGAATCGGGTCTAAGTTTCCCAGACAAATTCAAGTTTGAGCTGACGATTCTATCTGGCTTTTCTCCTTCCTGAAAGGTCAACATTGTGTTATACTCGGCCACACTATAGTTATTTGTAAGTCATCATCTACTGGTAGAGAATGCAGAAAATCAAAGAGAAACAAGATGAGAGATAAGGTTTACTCACCTTTCCCCACAGACCAGATTCTTTGTCATACCAGTACTTGCCCGGCTTCAATTTTTCCGGGGGCAAAGGACATCCGAGCAATTCCGCCATCTCTTCAGGTTTTAGAGGAAATCCATTGACAATGAGTTGTTCCGGTCTGAGCTGATTAGCAGCACACTCCTTTTCTGCTTTCATTATCTGCTTCACTTCCAAAGGACTCAATAATCGCGACAGAACTCTGTAATGCTTCCCAAGCTTTACCCTCTTTGACTCGTCAATTGGCTGCCCAATGCAAGTAACACACTTACGTCCCTCAGGCATTGAGCCCATAGATCTGAGCACGCAGTTGCTGCAATACATGGCCCCACAAACAAGACACGACTCCTTCGATTCCCACTTCCCTTTGCCGCACCGATAGCAAGTTCTTCTCCTCTTTATCTTCTTCTCCTTCGAGACCGCAACGTACTCGGAATAATCCCGTTCTTCCATTTCAATGTCCTTCCTCTGGGATCTGTCAGCGGTGTTGAAAGTGACTACCATAGCTCTCCGAGCAACTTGCTGTGGTGAACCGTTGGCCGGAATATCGCCGTAATCCGGAGAACCCGACAGAGACCTCGACGAAGAATGACGGTTGTGAAGGACAGACACCTCCGATTCAGAACTCGCACACATCCCTGGGCTCTGACCAGCAGAGTTAGACACGCCAGCCAGGCGTAAAACAGGGAAAGGAATCGGCGGAATCACAGGGGGGCCCGAATCAGAATCCTCCTTTGACAGCACTCCCAATAGCGGCTCGGCAGTAGGAATATCATTCGAGCAGAGATCAACAGGGTCAACCCTGGGCAGTTCATATTCCACAGGTGATCCCTTGTATTCAAGCGCAATGGAGTAATCGAGCTCGGTGGCATCCTCCGGGATAGAAGCTCCGGGTGGCAGCATTTGCCGCACGAAAGCCTTCCAATCCTCTTCGTCTCTATCGGCCATATCGTCGCGAAACGGAAACCAAACTAAACGCTAACCTCCCGCGTCCACGGATGGATTATTGCATTCCGAGATTCCAACTAGAAAACAATCAAGTCCTCATCAACAGAATCTCCAGCCTCGTGAACAACAAAATTTGAGAGCATAAGCCCCGGTCAAAGCCAAAATCAAACAGAGAGTTCACCCACTCCGACTTTGAAAAGGCACCCCAGAATTGAACAAATCAGAATAAGCCCCGGAAGGAAAACCAAAGGAGCAGTTTGACCTTCTCCCCTATCACAAAAGAAAAAGAACAAACCCAAAAAACTTTGAACAACGGACTCGACTCCGTCAACAAGTGGGGGGACCAGGAGAATTATCAAGGAACACCCAATACCCCATAACAAATTACTTCAAGACAACAAAAGGGGAACGTAAACCCAGAAAAAATCTCACATTTTTTTTCGGGGGAGAATAAATTTTCGTACGGATTGGCGAAAGTTGTGGGGTTGGGGAGAAAAGCACCCGGCCAACTCTGTGGGGAGAGAATAGAGCGCACCAAAAGAGAAAAGGAAAGGGAAAGGGAAGCAGCTGGAAGGTGGGTTTCGTGTGCGTCCGTACCTTTTTGCCTGAGAGGGAGAGAGTCCGCAGAGCAGAGGAAGTGAAAGCAGTGTGGAAGAAAAACACAGAAAAAAGGAGAAGCGCAGAGAGAGAGAGGGAGAGTGGCGTGGGAAAATGGAGGATGTCTAATTCAGGCAGGACATGCTTGTTTCCTTTGAGACAGGAGCGCAGAGAGAAAAAAGGTTGTCCGTATCAACGAGAGATAGATTGAAATTTATATAATTATTGAATAAATATGAATTAAATCTTTTAATTAATTTTTTAAATTAAGAAAAAAGAGCGAATAAATTATAATGATCATGTATAGCGAGTGGAGCTCGGGGAACTGTCATGTACCTAATGATTTGGGATAAACTTCTATTTTTTCCAGAGTTCAAGTAAACTAAGAAGGATACCAGAACTTTCGAGGTTTGTACGGCTTTCCCTTTAGTTTTGAAAAAAAAAAAAGTAGCTTTTAAGTTTTGGAAATTATTCTAATATCAACGCAATCTCTTACTAAATAGAAACAATGATTTGTTGACCATATTCATATAATTTATGAAATATAAATCCTTATTTTTTCTTCAAAACTCGAAAAATTTTAATGGTCACAATACTAATAATATTAACGTGAAAAATAATGTTTATTTAATTTTAAAAATAATAGATAGCAAGTACATACAATAAAGAACAAGAACTTTTTGCAATGATCAAAGGGTTCCACATTGATATAATTTGTCAATTCGTTATATTTTCAAAATTGGTCATAAATCAAGCCTCAAATTCCCGAGGTCTGACAATCACTCGTCAAAGTCGCCGTATTCTATGACTTCTGCCTTCATTAGATAAAATATTTGTATTTTAAATATTTCATTTTTATTTTTTTTAAATACCCTTAATATAGGTTTGGTTCCTTGAAGAAATGTTCTCTCTAGTCTAGATACTAATTATTTTAGGGTTTTATTATCGGGTGTACTTATTAATTTTATCATTTTAATATATTCTAAAATAAGAAAAAGTACAATTTACGAAACATATTAAATATAAAAAAAGGATTTATAAAACATATTAAATATTAAATTACTAAATTTAAAGTAAAATCCATTTTTTTCATGCCGCTAAATTTTCACAAATCGTAGTTTTGCAATTGTGAGTTGAGCTGCTTTTCAAAAGTAGATGATGATTAAATTTGGGTCAAACAATTTGACTATGAATGATTGACGGAGAGGAATAAGAAAAACATAATCATTTTGAATCAATTTCCCTGTACAAAACACAAACATCATTCTTTGACGTGGAGTGCAGCCAATATATGCACACATTATTATTTCTCACATTTCCTTTTTTTTTTTTAATTCATATGCATTATTACAAGCATTCTCCGTAACAAAGGCCACAGAACTTTACCGTCTGCAAAATTATAAAGCGCGGTCATAAACGTTTTTTCATTCCTCCATTTTCACATAAAATAGAGGTTTGTACATATATGTAATTAGTTTGCAAAAACATTTATGAAGTATCGAAAATTCCTTAAATAAGGTTACAGTTTCGAAAATTTGTAAACGAACTTCGATTTCAAATCGCGACTTAGAAATATTTAGACAAATTTTGTTTTTCTAATGTTCCATGAAAGTCGTAATTTTAAATTGCGGCTTAGACAAATTTTACTTAAGTCATCGTTTCAAACCGTCACTTCTTTGTAAAATGAAAATCGATGTTTAAAATTCATAATTTAAAATCAGGGAGTTTTCAAAACTATAGTTATACTTTATAATTTTTTTTTTTGGGAACAAACAATAAGTTAGTACAAATCACATAAAAAAAATAGGGTCACGAGATTCTGGATTATCTTCCTTTGGTGGATTAGAAATTTTAGAGGTCCTGAACTTAGCCGTCTCTCCTCGAACCCTACTTGCAACATGTCAAGTTGGTCCTGATATCGGTTCGATTCTATACCAATTATTTTTAAAAATTAAAAAAAAAAATCTTATATTTAAACCTTTATCATGAGTAAACTTTGATAATTTTAATTTCTTTTTAAAAATAATAATTTATTGTATAATAGAACTTTAATTTTGAATTATTATCCTGATACGAGTTGAGTTCTAGGTATCTATCTAATGGCTTCGAGGTATGACTCTCGAATAGGAACAGTACCACCTGGTACCCGTCCGTTCCTTAAATTAGGAACCGAAATTTTACACAAGTACTTTAATAACTGAGTTAGAGGCATGTTCCCTTTTTAGGGGTAAAACTCTCATTCCCTCGGCCACTTTTGGTCGGACACTCATTTTCGTCGAAAAAATTGTTTCCGGAATTTTATAAATAGATTTCAGTAATTTTCAAAAATTTTCGGAAATTATCCGCTATAATGTAAATTTAATAAATCTTGGCAAAATACCAGACCCTACCTTTTGATATACAGAATTCATTGAGACTGTAACACGAATTTCAATAGAAATAATTATTTTTTTTCATGTACGAAACACAACATCGTGAAGATTTTCCTCTTTTAAATGTGATTTCTTCATTCTGATTGGTTAAAGTTCTTATAATAAATTATGATTTTTTTAAAATTATTTAATATCAACAAAAGAATTTCTAGTTTCATTTCTATTTTTTGATATTCTCAATCCCATTTATTAAAAAAAAAATGACTAAAAAGAGTGGTCGTAGTAATCTGTGACATGACATGATCCGTATCAATTACATGGCATTAATTAATTCAAGACATGGGAAAAGGAAAAGAAGACCCAACCGTCGTTATACGACTCGGTCAGCATTTATGGAAACAAATACTAGAATTAGATTTGGTAGGTCCAGCTCACATTAAATGCTTCCAAACTTTGACAAATCACATTTAATGTTATATGTACATTAAATTTCATGTTGGCACCTAAGAGAGTCCCGTCTTTCTATTAGATAAAGAAAACGTGGAGCTTTATCCTTTATGTCACTGTTTTACTTACTATGAAGCCATCTTTCTAGAATGTATTAAAGTGACATGGTTGGCCTTTTTTAAAACCAAAGTATTCTTTGATAATCCACTACTCACGAGAAGAATAGGCAAATGGAGCCAAGTACTATCAGACTATAATATTTACCACAAACCGCAAACCTCAGTTAAAGGCCATGCTTTGGCCGAATTCATCACCCATTGTGGTGTAGGCAATCTCGATGCCACGCATGGAGAAATTCAAGCAGACGAACGATGGACCATTTGGTTTGACGGGTCCTCTAACAAGTTTGGAGCTGACATAGGCGTCTTTATTGAGACACTATGGAAAGCAGAAACCAGGGTAGCCGGTCACATCAACAGAAAAGTGACCAACAATGAAGTGGAGTGTGAGGCTTTAATTCTAGCCTTACAACTTGCATTGGATTGGAAGGTGGAAACCATGAAAATATGCGGTGATTCCCAGCTGATGATCCAACAACTTCTTAACCAAAGTGAGTGCCATGCACCCCATCTTGGTAAATACTTACGCAGAGCCAAAGAGCTCTTCACTAAGCTGTGCGGAGCTCAAATCGTTCATGTAAAATGGGACGACAATCAAAAGGCCAACCACTTAGCACAATGGGCCTCAGGGTTGATCAATGACTTGGAAACATCCAAAAGCAATACGACTCTGTTCGTAAGCAAACGGCCAGAATTATACAATGACGGGATAAGAACTGAAGATGTTCGTACCACTGACCTATTCGAACTGAAAGAGGATTGGCGAGAACCAATACCAAAATTCCTAAAGGATACCAATACAAAAGTGGAGAGGATCCGAGTGATCGCCAGATATTACGTACTACTTTATAGAAATACCAATGAAGATGTCCTTCTAAGATGCGTTGATCTAGATGAAGCAATCCCAATCATGATGGAAACACATGATGGGTTGTGCGGAGCGCAGCAAGCAGGAATCAAGATGAGTTGGTCGATCAAACGACACGTGAAGGAATTGTTATGACATACCTGAAGAGGACGTGTTACCACCTGACGATCGCTTCCTTGGTGGCACCTCGCTTGAACTGGGAAGCACTGGGATAGGGACCGCCTCCTCTTCCTGGGCCAGCTTCTCCAAATGAGAAATCTCCAGCACTTTTCCCCAGATCTCGTATCAAATAAGGGAGAAGTGCGGAGACCAGCCACCTGAGGGCTCGGATTCCACCCGATGGGAATGAAGGAACGGCGGCTGAGATTGCTCGGCTACCCCAGATCCCACAGGGAATACGACGCGTTGGTCCAACAGCTAATTCTGGGACTTAAAAAACGGGACAGCCAGACACTGAGTAAAGCCCAATTGACGGGCACAGAGTTGAGGATTGTATACCTCAAAGATCAGATCATCAGAGTCCACAGCCACTAAATCTCTAGTAAAGAAGGCTGGGCGAAAGTTTTTAACTGTCCTCCGATGCAGCTCCTCCCATTCTCCAAGGAAGGGGCGCCAGGAGAACACTGTGCCCGCACTATCATCCGCATGACCGTCCACCAGGGCTTGAATGCATCCAGTGATATTAACCGGAGCCCAGTACTTGGAACGAACTCGCCTCGATGATAGCAGGTGAATCCCATTATCCACAGGTAAGCGCATGCATTGGGACGGGATAACGGGCGAATCCCGAAAAATACAGGACAATCCACAGGTACATGATCCACAGAGGGCCATACGTCTGACAGCCAGGAAAGTTGGCAGGTACATGCTAAAGTGCCGCTTAGCAACTTCGCTGTCGCGCTCCGAGGGATTAAACTTCTGGTCGGCACGCTTGTTGTCGAAGCGAAAGGGGCTCCAGAAAGACTGCAACCGGTCAAGAAGCAAATATCCTCCAAGGTGATTGACATCGGCCCCTTCGGGAGGTAGAAGCAATTGAGGATAGGATTCCAAAATGAAAGGAAACCGGCAAACACAGATAAGTTGGGCTCGATAGGGGAGTGACACAGGTCAATCGACGCCTTGATCCCCATCGCTTCCCACGCAGCACCTTTCTTCTCCATCCACTTGGGGACCCAATCTTGACAGGCCTTACTCCTAGGAGAAGGGAAACAACGGAGGTTTGCCCGCACAGATGACCCCCATCCGAACGGCTTAAAATCGCCAGAGGGAACAAAGCGGGTAAGTTGCTGGTGTAAAGGAAGAACCTTTTCGTATCATAAAGGACATAGCGCTTGCTATCAGGAATGTACGGACCTAACGTCAGTTGGCCTGGAATCGGGACACCGAACTCTGACTCCGCCTCCTTACAAGGGAAAACGTGAAATTGCTGAGACTCAGCGAAGACTAGTCGAAAGTTGGCAGAATCACCCTCCCCGCGGGATGGAGATGAAACATTGGAATCCTTGAAGACAGGGAGAAAAGAAGGGCTTCTGAGAATACGAAAGTAAAAAAAATGGTTTCTAAGTGCGTGAGCGGGAAAACCTGTCCCTTAAAAACTTTATATTCCCAGAAACTGACAAAGGTTGGGGCCCAAAGAAAACGTCGCTTGGTGTTCCAGGCTTGACAGAAAACGTCGCCTCACTAGCAAACTGGCGACATATGAAACATCGCCTCGCTTGGAAACTGATGACAACCCAAAAGTCATAAGTGGGTAAGCGAAGAGATGCAAGAAATGCATTTATTCTCATCTATCCATTACATGGATTTGATTGATAAATGTACAATGAATGAAACGTAAATAACTCGGTAAACGACGTTTCCGCTCATCAGGAAATGCTCTATTGAAGATCGTGCGAATATTTCTAAATATTCAAGGGTTTATCCACAGGAACCGGACATACACTAGGTTCTTCCCTATGAGTGAAGAAAATCCTACAACCTTCCCAAGAGAGTCGAGGGTTAATCCACAGAAGACGGCCACACGTCGCACCCGGTTCTTCCCTCTAACAGAAAAGATCCTTGGCTGCAAATGGAAACTTCATCACACTGTGGAGGGGTTCATACAGCCACACGAGGAAGCCCTGGTCTTTAATGGATACCATGTAGGATTTCCAGAGAACACGCGATGTCGTGGAGTTGAAGATCTGGAGCTTGGTCGGATTTCCCAAAGGCCGTGAGGCTAACGAACCAAGGATAGAGTGCTCCTTCGTGGTTTCTCACCGACCCAGACAGCTTGACAAACCCGGGAAACGGCAAAGGCGGGCTCAAATGAACGCCGCTCAGGACGCCGCGTCGAGGACTTGTGTAGGGCATCTCCCCTTCCAGAGGAAGTGAGGTGGAAAACTTGAACACCATCCTCATAAGGTGGTGGACATAGGCTATCCACAAGCTAAGGTGATTGACATAGTCCCTGGGCAAGATTTCGAAAGGAAGGAAGAGACTTCATGGCTTGGTTACTTTCAGAATCAATGGTTGCGATTTGGAAGATGAACCGAGCATACCATTCATAGCAAGATCATGAAGGGTAAAAAGACTCTGATAGAAGATATTATGGCAGAGAACTCGGGTATTTCAACAGTTGTCCCAGAGATCTCAACCGATACCCTTCGGGGATATCGACGGTCAAGGATTTAAGGTCACCTGCACACGCTAATTAATTGCAGGAGAATGATTACTTGGTCTTTTTAAAAGCGCGACAGATAACTCAGTCTGCCTTGAGGGAGGCTTATATGTTTAACAATACAATTTATGGGCTACAGATCTCGGCTTCGTCTACGGATCGACAGTCCAGAATGCAGGCACGAATGACTGAAATCCTGTAATGAGCGAAAACACACTGGGCAAAGGGTTGCTGGGCAAAGCAGTCACCAAGCGACAGGGTTACTAAGCGATGGGCGACAAGGGACAACATAAGCGATAAGCGACAGTTAGATTAGGCAAGTGAGGAAACTGTACGGCGAAGGCCAATGGGTAATGCGATCGACCAATTTAGCTGTAAAGAATGCTCTAGATGATCTCAGGATCCGGAATGGGATTGTTGCCAAGATTACTCATATGAAAATGAGATATTCCATAGAGACCGGCAGCAAAGAAAACATAACATATGTGCAATATTACTTTACCGGATATACGAAGTTCTAGCTTAGTATAAATACTTGTTCTTATGCATTGTATAAGAAACAACTCTCTACAGAAGGGCATATCCTTATCAATTTATTTTTTCAAGCATTCCGGCATTCAAGCTCTCTTTGTGTTCTCGCGTTCTTGATCACTTCCGAAGGCACCGTCGGTGGCATCTGTAAGTGTCTTCACTTAAGGATGTTCGTCCACCGTCTTCTCCTCTCTTTCTTACATTTCATACGGAGATCACATATTCAATGAATCCTTCGGGCACTAGTTCGCCCGTAGTGCCAGAGATTTCCGACGTGTTCGGATCCGGCTTGCTCGCGGTCACTTCCTAAGCGAACAGTGCCCTTATTTAGGTTCGTGCCTTTGATCATATCCGTTTCTAGAAATTATTGAACACGTTATCGAAATGGGGCTATGGACATGAACACAACGATTTAAAGTGTGTTTGTGTTTAACAATGTGTTTTTTGCTAAAGGAGTCTAGAAATCACACGAAAAAATATGTAAAAAACTATTATTAGTAATAATTATTTTAGTTAATTATATTTTAATTATTTTAATATTAACGTTTTAGTTGGGGGCTTAAGTGATAATTTGTTTGTCTTTTGTTATTAATTTTATTGGATTATGAAGAAAAATATTTTTAATTTTAATTATGAGAAATGATTTTAATATTTATTTGGTATTTTACAGATATAATTTATTTTATATTTTTATAAATCTTAAATGGGTTAACATCGTTTAGTAAATGAGTTAGATCCTGCATTTACTATTTTGCTACGATTAATTAAACAAGTTTTTATTATTTAAAGTTTTAAAATATAAACTTATTGAGACTGATTGCGACATGACGGACACATACTAAAAGATATGGTAATGTATTTTTTTTAGAAATATAAAAAATAAAATAATTGTAAATTTTAAGCATTTTCTTTCTTAAGTAAAGTTAAATAAAAGATTGTTGGTACATTTTTTTAGAAAGATTATTTTAAACAATAAAATAAATATAAAAAATATCAAGATATCACTGTTTCTATTAATAATATTTTCGATAGGCAATTAAACGTGCCTGAGGGTCAACTTGTTTAAACATGAAATACGAATAACTTAAACTCAAACATACTTTAAATTGTGTTGTTACATGTCCGTGTTAGTGTGTCAATATCTCAAATTGTGGGCACTATTGGGAATGATTACTAATGTATTTAGCGTGTTTTAATTTCAAATTTAGTATTCTTTGAATTAGGGCTAGCAATTCGTGTTCATGTGTCTATACGTCTTATCCAGGTTGTGACTTAAACTACTCAATATAGAGCACAACCCAATTATCTTGCTAAATATGAGAAGCTAAAACTCAACACAATTATTAAACGTGTAAAACATGTTAACCCATATTTCATAATCATCCAAAATTTTTAATTAAATATAGAATAATTATTAATAATAACTAAAAAATATGGTTTTGTGTATAATTTACATATAGAAAATTAAATTATTATAAAAATCATATTTTAGTTTTCTAAAAAGAATGGTAAGTATATAAAAAATTATAAACAGATATCCAGATATTACATAAAATTTTTCAATAATAAGATTTTGGGTTGAAAATTAATAAAGAGATGTCTAAAAAGCAAGCCCGGACAACAAAAATTTAAAAAGAATTCACTACATTTTCTAACACGTTATTAGTATCGCTTGAGGATGTGAGTTTTGTTCGTTACCCCAAGGAAAATAACAATCTTCAAGAAAAATAATTTAAATTAATATTTATGTTGAATTTATGTTTTCCATATGATCCACAATGAATTTGGACATAATAAAGTGTGGATTAATAAATTGAACGGAATTTAAAATCAAGCATATTATATTGTTGTATAGTTGAGGCTTTCCTAATGAAGAAAATACCTTTTTTCTTATTTAATATAGATTTATGAATTTCTAGACAAGATGAAATGATAAATATCTCAAATGGAATATACTTAAATAAATACCTAATTAATAAAACACAAGCTTGTTCATGACTCGTTATAGAAACTATAATAATAATAACAATAATAATAATAATAAACATAATAGTACAATTGACAAAAGAAGTTTTCATTGATGAAAATATTTTTGAGAGAACGTAAAAAGCTTATGTAAAGTGTAAAACATATAATAGCTCATAAATTATAAACTTATGCATAGGACATAATACTTCATGAGTTTTGTACTTTCTTATAAGTTAAATCCAGTTAAACTTTCTTCATAAGTTTAATGATGCATAAAGCTTTTGTATTTAACTCGGCTTATAAGTAGATTAGAATCGGAACTGTTATAACAGAAATCAAATTCCAATTCTTCCATTTGGTTTTAGTTAGAAATTGATTTCTAATCCATGGTAAGTTTTAAGTAAATTTTAAAAAATAATAATTAAAAATACAAAAATGCCCCTCAAAATAAAATAAAAACACGATTTCTAAAAATGGCAAATAACTAATTTTCACGTAATTGGGATTGGAAATGATTTTCTAACCTTACTAGGTGGAATTCCTCTTCTAATTATAGATGTAATTGTATTTCCCATTAGAATTCTTTTTCGAATTCCAAGTTATAAAACAAACAACAAATCATTAGAAATCCAGCTCCAATTTCACCGGATTCCATATACCAAACATAACATTAGAGACAATAAAACAACAAATATGAAAGGTAGCTGAAAGGATGCAAATAGTTGATTTCTACCCACATAAATTTGCTAAAACGTCATCCATATCTATATATTTCCCCTTTTGGTCATATTTTAGAAGTCTGATTAAGTTGACAAAGGGGCAAGCTTGAGAAATTGCTGCAACCATAATATCATACATTTTGGCAGGTGTATCAGTTCTTGTCCTCTTATTGCATTCAGCAGATGATGTCGTATTTTACCGCTCTCTTATTCTTAAGGGTAGGACCATAGTCATTATGGTTATAATCAAGTTTAGTGTATTTTGTTATACTCCTCCTTTTCATTGGACGAGGTCTACATTCGATAGAAAGAATCTAGCATAGCACTCAGTTCATTTTAACTAATAACATTTGTTTGTACTTGTGCTTTAGCTGCTTCTTGTAGGCATTCCACGAAAGTGAAAGCTTCCTGATAAGTAGGCTAACAGCAAACACTTTAAAGAGAATAGTATAATGGTCATTAAGGTCCCGAAATATATTGTGTTGTTCATTGACTTGTGATTGAATATCCTTGTCCTCTCTCATCCTCTAACACTAGAATTTGTTGATTGTCAACCTCCAGCTAACATCTTTAGCAGTATTTGAGAAATTAAGACTTCTAAATCTCGATAGCTTTCTTATATACCATATAAACATCCAAAAGTTCATTAGATAATGTATTAATTGTGTACGATGACATACCTTATTAGAAAGCATCCATGTTTCTAGTTGTTTAAATTCAACGATATTACTTGGCTTCGGATGAATGCTATGCCATGGACTTCAAGGATGAGAAACCTCGATTTTGGCTATGTTTAGAAAGAGCTTATAGTGTGCCACTGGAACAATAGTTGTAATTGGATAAATAAAATTTAACTTGTATGAAGTCTTGCCTCCGGTCCTTTGGCATTACACTGGATAATGACAATTCAATTGTCCTATGCGTAGAATCATTTTTATTGGTATCCATATTTATTTCGATTGTGGTATAAATATGATATGATTCATAAAAGATATAAGAATATATCGTGTATTGAGCCTAGGGTTATCCATTATTTGGTTCATCCGAATCAAACTGATATTTATTGGTTTGGCATGAGTTTCTTTGTCAAACTTTTGGGTTGAAATCGAACCGAATCCGAATAGCAAACTTTGATTAGAATTTAGATTTCTCGCTAAAGAATTTTAAACTAATTTATGGATTCATAAACAACAACAAGCTTATGAATTATCTTTGTAAAGAATTTAGGATTAAGTACCTAACCTCTTGACCATATCGTTTGCAAATGAACGGGGTAATCGTAGCAGCAAACAAGAATACAGAGAAGATTCCTTAGAAAACTACAATCATTTATAGGGATTTGCATGAGAAGCTCTGATATACGTTACTTGTCGAAAGGACGATATGTTCGACTGGGGCAACTCCGTTCAAGCTCATTTATGAAGCACAAGCCTTTATTCCAGTAGAATTCTGATTACCAACTCTCATGATATCATCCCAAAGTAGCTTGACGGATGATGTTTCAGGTCAATCACTAGCTCACTCGTCTTAATTTCATTAAGATGGAACGACTTGTAGTAACCCATCACATGCAGTTATATCAACAACGCGTGGTACAATAATCCAAGAGAAATGTCAAACCAATCTTGTATTGACTCAAATACCTCATTCTTAAGTGACTCATTCCAAATTACAAGGACCCACGAGGAAAGTTTGTGTCGAATTATGAAAGATCTTGCATAATAGTATGTTAAAATCAACGCCGCCGGGCTTCGCTAGGTTTTTTTCATCATCTCTACATATCTTCTCTCCCTTCGAGATAGTTAAGTTGCAATTTTTGTAGCTAATATGAAGGCAACAGTTAGATGATAAATATGGTAAAAGAATAGGAAACGTGGCATTGTAAATTTTCACTCCCTCGATTTGATTCCCAATTATAAATAGGGATCTTCGGGTGGCGTTTAGAATCGAAGAAAATTGAAAAATTGTCTTATCTCTCCTCTCTTCTCTTCGGGTCTTCCCTTGTCCTCCTCCTCCTAAAATTTTCACCATGTCAGTCGTGGGTTCAAGGACTTCAGTCCCATTTGGTATCATAGTTAGAAGTCATAGCTCCACATTTGGATCAGAGCCAGGTCGGTTGAGGTCAAGGTCGGGATGTCGAAGTTCAGCGGAATTTCTGCCGAAGTGTAGAGAGGGTTTTGCCGAAGTCCAGCAAATGTTCTATCGAAATCCAGGAGAGGTTCTACTAATGTCTAGTGGTAGTTCTGCCGAAGTACTGTTAAAGTTCTATCAAGAAAACTACAATTCGAGATTACGTCGGGCATATGTCGGGGACCAGACTGCACTTTAAAAAATTGAGTTCGGTATGATGAAATTTAATAATGTCAGCATACTAAAGAAATTAAACAACCATAATTTTAGTATGTAGAAAATGCGCATGGAATCATATCTCCAAGGCTAAGGCTCTGGGAGAACATTGGGGAAGTGAGATGACCCAACCGTGGGAGGATATTGATGCACTGTGAAAATGGCGGATTAAAACAAAGAAGGCTATGTTCGCCATAAAAATGACCATTAAGGAGAAGATGCTAAAGCATATAAAGTGTGCCACTACACAAAAAGATCTCTAGATGTTTTAGCGTCTAGGTTCTCGAAGAAAAATGATAAGAGGCTTCAGTTGCTAGAGAATAATTTGCTGACAGTTAGACAATGAGATTTAGTAATTGATCAGTTTTTTACTAAAGTGAATCTATCTGTCCGGAGATTTCAGAGTTAACTCCAAAATCAAGGATTAATGATGATATGATGAGAAGTATAATTATTCAAAGATTACGAACGGACTGTAGGGGATTTATTGCGGCGGTGCAAGGGTAGCCCACACCTCTGTCAAATTTCGAAAATCTGCTAGCTAATCAGGAGATGTTAGCAAAACAATTAGTTGGAGTAACTCTGAGAAATGAAGAGAATGTATCATACAGTGGGAAAGGGCTAAATTATTCAAAAAGGAAAGTCCCTGTCAATTATGAAGAGAAAAGCTACCCAAAAGGAGATAGAAGCGGTAAGGAGTAGAAACATATTCGACCACAAGAACAGAAGAGACAAGGAAGGTCAACACTAGAGAAAGATGAGGAATATTTCAAATGTGGCACGAAGGGACATTACGCTCGTGACTGCTGGTCGAACGAAAAGCGAAAGGAAATGATACACAGCCAACTAGTTAAGTCGAAGATAAATATGAAGAAGAAGGATCCTTGAACCATCTCTCATTGTGCTGGAAGAAGAGCAGCTGTTGGGAGATCAGACGCTTGTAGTTGTTCACAATAACTCTATGGATTATGTAGAAAACTGAATATTTGACTCTGAATGCTCCAATCACTTGATAGAAGACCAAGAAAAGCTGCAGAATTGTCGGAATACAAAGGACAACACATCGTTGTCACTGCCAACAACTCAAGATTGCCAATCTTCCATACTGACAAGACTGTCACTGAAAGTGATGACACATCCAGCAAGGTGCAGATTCAAGGAGTCTACCATGTCCGAGGAATAAAAAAGAATCTTTTGACAATGACTCAACTGACAGCCCCTGGCAACTTCGTGGTGTTTCGGCCAGATGTTGTCGAGGTGTACAACAATGTATGGTTTTCTAGGACAATGCTCATGGAAGGATGGAAGCTAAATTCCTCCTACGTTATGTATGTAGAGTCAGCATACATAAATAGAGTAAAGAAGAGCGAAATGGTAGACTTATGACATGAGATACTTTGGCATGTCAGTTTCCACAAGTTGAAGATCATGATGAGTAAGGAGATGTTGAAGTGCCTTCCACAACTAGAAGTAAACGTCGACATCGTTTGCGCAGGCTGTCATTACGATAAAGCATACCAATTATAGTATGAAGAGACCAACTATAGGGCAGAAGAGCCTCTGCAGTTGATCCACTTAGACGTGTTCGGTCTAGTGAAATATCCATTAGTAGGCGGCTGCAGGTACATGGTGACGTTCTTCGATGACTACTCCGGGTATATTTGGGTAGACTTTTATGAAGAAGAAGTCAGAGGTCACACAAAAATTCAGAGAGTTCAAGAGCAAGGTGGTGAGCGACTTACAAAAGAAGGTGGCATATGCGTACTGACAATAGGGAAGGATATACCTCTAAGGAGTTTGTGGAATACCTGAAGGAGAACATGATAAGGTGACAGTTGACTTGTCCCCACATGCTATAGCAGAACGGTGTTGCAGAAAGAAAAAATGGACATCTTGTAGAAGTTTGCTGAAGCATGTCGCACACAAGGAATGTTCTAGGAAGATACAGGGAGGAATGCATGAACACCACTGCAGATGTTGCAAATATGCTATCGTAAGCTCGCTTCAACTTTAAGACACCCTTCAAGCTACTGTGCAAGATGAAGCTAGCGGTGAGCCACTTTCGCGTGTTTGGGTGTGTATGTTATGTGTTCATTCCCAACCAATTACGAAACAAGTTCGACAAGATGACGATAAATTGCATCTTCGTCGGATATGACATGGAGAGAAATTGATGAAGATGATGGGATCCTATGACCAATCGATGCACTATATCCCGCAACGTTGTCTTTGATGAGGTAACCTCCTGGTGACCATCTTCAAGGGAAGCAGAAGACAAGGTACATGAGGGACAAGGGGAGAAAGTAGCCTTAAAGCCTAGTCAAAGAGATAAAAGAAGGTCCTGTTACAACAGGGACATTGATGCATAAGAATAGAGACCTTGGTAGACATGAGTATGTCGAAGGACTTCTCAAGATGTGATAGAAGAAGAAATTGGAGATGGAACAATACAATTAAGAAGATCCACAAGACAACGAAGACCTCCAACACGGTACATAGATGTTGCACTTGCAGAAGATGTCTATCCACAAGAGCCCTCCAACTATGAAGAAGCATCAAAGCATAAGGTGCGGCAAAATGCACCACGAGAAGATATTCGGGCTTTAGAAGTGAATCAAACTTGGGATTTGGTTCCCACACCTAGCGAAGTAAGACCTATATCTTACAAACGGATTTATAAGGCGAAGACTCGACCAGACGGATTGAAAGAAAGATACAAGGCTCGTCTTGTCGCTCAGGGATTCTCTTAACAATAAGGTTTAGATTATGATGAGACCTTCAGTCCATTTGTGAAGATTACAAATGTTTGAATTCTGCTCGCACTAGCAGCAAAAAAGTCCTAGAAGCTCTGGCAGATGCATGTGAAGAATGTGTTACTATATGGAGAGCTTGACCGTGATATCTACATGGAGAAACCATAAAGCTTTACAGACAAGGATCATCCCAACTATGTCTGCAAGTTAAGAAAATCTTTATACAGTTTGAGTCAGGCACCAGGGGCATGGTATGACAAGATTGCAGAGTTTATATTCCCTAATAGATATATAATCTTGTAGTAGCCAACTCAAGTCTTTTTGTTAAAGTTTAAGAAGAGAAGATTGTAGTGGTACTCATATACGTGGACGATCTCATCATCACAAGAGATGATGACATGGAGAACAAATAAAAAAAAATCTTTCCATGCGGTTCCACATGAAGAAACTCAGAGAACTAAAACACTTCCTTGGGCTAAAAGTCAATCGAGTTCTAAAAGGCATATTCGTATGACAAGAAAAAAATGCAAAGGAACTTCGAAAGAAGTATGAAATGCTTGAGTGCAAGCTGATATTGATGCCCATTGAGTTCGATGTTCGATGGTTTGAGTCCCGCAAGTGCGGGGTCGCACAAGTAATAGAGTAATAAGTAAAAGTCATTCCCACGGAGAATTATTTTAGAAATATCCTAGCGATCAACGGAAAACAATTGTGATGTAGTTAAATCAAGTAAAACGAGAAGTCAAGAAACGAATAAGCATAAACACAAGAATTAAATAAATGAGAAAAACCTAGGATCACGACTTCTCCCGATAATTCACCAAATCACTCAACCCCCTCTTTATCATTAAATTGTCTAAAACATGTTTACTAACCTAAGATTCTCAGCCACTCTTACGCATCTTACGACCTACACAAGAGAAATACCTAACCCAGCCAAACTCCCTATATTCCTATGGGAATTAATAGTTGAGTCAAGTTCATTAAGTTCCAACCTTAATTTGGCTACCTAAGACAAGTAATATATTCCTATAGTACTCGTTAAATTAACTCATTCCTTGACGTTAACCTAGACTATTTTATCCTCCTTCTAAACCTAAAATTCCCCTCCCGATTTCAGATGGGTTAAGAAATCAATACGGATTGTTGATCAGACAGCCGCAAGCATTAAACGCAGAATAAAATAAATAAACGAAGTCTTAAACGCATTAAATCAACGAGAGTCAAAAGTAACACGGCTACATATCGGGTTCCATCATAACCCTAGAACAAATACTTAGTTCATCGCAAGATTGACGAAAAACCAGAAAATAAAAGTAAAACTCATCCTAAACGAAAACTAAGAAAACTAAAAATCCCTTCTCGACGGCTCTCCTCTGGTCTCCTCCCTTAACTCACGTTCAAGCCCCTTTTTATAGGTAGGGTAAATCTCAAAAGATTAGAAAATATTGTAAAAATATTCCAGAAAATCTTCTCACCTTGTGTGGCCACACCAGATTCTCGTGTGGCCACACTAACCTTTCTATGGTGGGCTGCTTCGCTCGTGTGGCCACACCACATCCTCGTGTGGCCACACAAACCATTCTGTCCAAGTATGTGCCTCTCATAGAATATTTCTTTTCCTTTTGAATACGCTTGACAGCTATTTCCTTTCATGCTTTCGAGATTTTTCATATCTTTCCATGATAGCCACCGATTAACCCTATCGTCCATTAACTTTCGCCTGTAGATGCTTCCCTGTTCTCTTAGTTGGCTGTCTCTTCGTCTCTTCGTGTCGCCTGGTGACTTTTGTCGCATGCTAACTATTTCGCCTGCAAGCCTTCGCCTGTCGTCTTTCTGCAACTTGCTCACTAAAAGACCTTGCTCTATTAAGATATATTCTTAAACATGATTTTCGCATCGTATTAATCACTTCACCTACAATAAAAACCACAAAATCCGAAAGTACCCATGCAACGCGACTAAATCGAAAGTAACATGCAAATTAACTATAAATATAACTAAGTATCGGATATGCTCATAAATAAGACATATAACTCTAATTTCTCAGAGTTAACATTCGACACCAAGCTAAGTGCACACCAAGGATAGGATCTTGAGGAACCAACGATGTACCATTAGTTGGTTGGTAGTCCGATCTACCTAATACATACAAGGCCAGATATCTCCTTTAAAGTCGGTCTAGTAAGCAGATTCATGCAATTTCCAAAGAAGCCCACCTCGAAACAGTTTAACAAATACTTAGGTATGTTAAAGGTATGTTGGATTTTGTAATACTCTATAAAAGAGAAAAAAAACTACAAAATCGTGGGATACTGTGATGCGGAAAATGTCGGAGACCGTGATACTCAAAGGTCCACTACGGAATATGTCTTTAATGTAGGGGAGGAGCAATCTCATGGTGCAATAAGCGACGACCAACTGTTTCTCTTTCAACAACAGAAACATAGTACAGAGTTGTTGCAAAATGCAACTCAGGAAACTACATGGCTAATACAACTCATGAGAGATCTTCACCAGCATGTTGACAATGCATTTTATTTATCATGCGACAACCAATCAACTATTCAGTGGTTGAAAACCCGATGTTTCACGCTAAAACCATGCACATGGTGGTTTACTATCACTTCCTAAGAGAGAAGGTGCTCTTAGGAGAGATAGAGTTAAAATATGTTGGCACTGAAGATCAGCAGGCATATACTTTCACTAAAAAGCTCAACTCAACCAAACTCGAAAAGTCTCGAAGATTAATTAGTATGATGAAAAAAAGAAGTTGGTGTGAAGGGGGTGTTAAAATCAATAACTCTGGGCTACTCTAGAATTTCCCACCATATCTAAATATATTATCTCTAGGTTCTTCGAGGCAGGTAGGTAGCAATTTTTGTAGCTAGTAGGAAGCCAACAGTTTGGTGGTAAATATGGTAAAAGAATAGGAAACGTGGCATTGTAAGTTTTCACTCCCTCAATCCGATTCCCAACTATAAAAAGGGATCCTCGGGTACGGTTTGGAATTGAAGAAAATTGAGAAATTGTCTTATCTGCCTTATCTTCTCTTCAGGTATTCCCTTATCCTCTTCCTCCTAAATTTCTCATCGTATTAGCCATGGGTTCAAAGACTTCGGTCCCATTTGGTGTGTAGCAAAAGTCATAGCTCCACTTATTAAAATACACCTTCTCTAGAGGAGTGACTATCTTAACCATGATGAATGGAGACTAATTACCGCAACCAATCAACACAGACGATGTATGGCACTATTACACATGAAAGGTAGTATCATTCAAAAGTCAATACTTTCTTGAAACAACTTGCGTAAGCTCACATGACATTGCCTTGTTGAATGTTTGCATAAACGTCATGATAAAGGCGTGAGCGGTAAGGTGGCAAGTGTTACTGGGGTAAAATGCTCTATCAAGTAAATCTCCTTGTAAGCATCACAACTCGCCCTCGAGCACGACCAGCCAATCACAATGGAAGCTCACAAGTGTTTTAGGTGAAAGAAGCCTTTTGTTTTTCATTAGAATTCCCGAAATTACAAGTTGTTTGCCCATGCCCCTTTACAAGCTCTCTTATAGGGGTCATGGTTGTACACAAAGCATTACAACAATTCACTAAGAGGCACGTTGGCTCAGGTGGCACCCAACATGTTACATGAGCAACTAAAAGCAAAACATGTTACATGAACTCACTTATGTCATCTATGTAATAGGTAAATGAATTTCCTTATATTTTAAATACAAGGCAATGATAAAAATTTCATCAATCATTTGATTCCTTTGGACAAGTAAGTAATGAGAAATGATCTTAAAGGGAGTATTATTTTATAATTAATACTTTCTCTACAAAACAAGTTACATAGGCGATATGAGTAGGGAATGAATAGAAAATGCAGCCACCGTAGAATCAAAAAATGTAATAAGATGAAAGAATACAAGGACACTTACTGTCATTGATTCAATCTGACTACAACACTTGACTTAAATCCAAAAGAAAACAACCAAATGCACGTCTGGGTCGGAAGTGATTGTCCGTGTTCTTTTTACAATCCAAACTACCCATATATATAAACAAAAGACAACCACTAACTAACCGTTGTTTATATTCCATCACGTGTTTCTACTGTCCACCAACTGTCACATTCGACCGGACCATCCCTGACTTCGTCCTTCCTTCTTCGCTTATTTTGTTGACTGTCTCCAGTCGATGCAGACTAAGTCTTGTCTCAGTAGATTGTCTCTAGTCAATGCAGACTGAGTCAAGTCTCGACGGACTGGCTCGGGCTCAACAGAATGGCTCCGGTCTTAACAGACTGAGTCTCGTCGACACAGACTGAGTCCAATCCACTTCAGTTGATCGTCTTCTATTTTACTCATTGATTGTGTCATGTCGACCACAATCGATCGCCAAAAATTACCTTGCCTAAACATTTACCCCTCACAAAAGTAACTAACAAAGGTGGTATAAACTACTCCCGTTTAAGGAGATTTCTTCAAAATAAACCGCTCCTAGTCGACGAACAGAGTAGTCATAAGCCTCTTCATCCAGCGTTGGGCTCGAATAAAGATTCTCACATCCATAAGGGGAAGCATAAGTCTGTGGTCGATATGACTCTTCATTATTTTCCTCCAGGTCCACACCTTCTATATCATGGAAGGGGTTTCGCAAAACGAATGTGATATTTGCACCTCATATCGGAGGAGGTGACCTTGATCGATTAAGACCAATGTTTGAGTTTTTTAAAGGCACCAATGGCATAATCGACTGAGGGAAAACTATGTGGGGATTTTCGTGTAGAAGCCAACCTTGCACTTTCTTTTAGCAATTGATGCTCTTTTGGCTTGATTAGTACGAGACCATTCATTCTCCCGGGAAGATAGAATCAATATAATGTAATCTGATGAAAGAACACAAGAGTACTTATAGCCATTGATTCAATCTAATTGCAACAATTGACTGTAAACAAAAAAAAGATACACCAAATGCTCGTATGTGTTTGATAGATACATGAACTTCCTCATGTGATAGATACAAGGCAAAGATAACAATTCATCAATCCTTTAGTTCCTTCGAACAATAAGCAATGAGAAATTATATGAAAGAGAGTATTATCCCATGATTAATACTTTCTCTATAAAATAAGTTACATGGGCGATATAAATAGGAAATGAAAGGAAATTGTGGCCGTTGTAGAATCAACAAAATGTAAAAAGATGAGAGAACATAAGAACACTTACTGTCATTGATTCAATCTGATTACAACAGCTTACTGAAAACAAAGAAAACAAACACATGCTCGTTTGGTACTTAAAGAATTGTCTTTGTTCTGTTCACTGTCCAAACTACCCATATATATAAACAAAAGGCAAATAACCGCTAACTAACCGTCGTTTGCAATCCATGACATGCTTCTATTGTCAGCCAACCGTCACATTCGACCGGACTATCCCTGTCTTCATCGCTCCTTCATTCGTTTTGTTGATTGCCTCCAGTGGACACAGACTGGCTCAAGTTTCCACATACTGAGTCTAATTGATGCAGACTGGCTCTGCTCTTAGCAGAATGAGTTGAGTCGATGTAGACTGACTCCAGTTTTCAGCAGACTAAGTCCAATCTACTTCAGTCGACCGACTTCTATTTTAATCATTGGTTGTTTCATGTCGACTACAATTAATGGGCAGAGATTACCTGGTGTAAACGCTAGGTTTCCTTTGATTTAGGCATTTAGGGCTTCAAAGACTTTAATTTGGTAAAGGTCACACTAATCCACATAGATCTTTAGGTTCACTTTTGTCAAACGCAACATAATTCCCGTTTGTCAAACGCAACATCCTTTTACTGAATAATCAAAAAACACGAATTTAGGCAATGGGGAATTTTTTGTAAAAGTAAATGCGACTTACGGCAGAAGAGAATTCTTCTCAAGGAACTCGTGTTTGAGAAACACATTTCTTATTTTTATAAGTAAATCATGTCTTAAAAACATGATTTGTGCGGAACTTACACTTCTCATGGGACACGGCTTCCATTAACGGTTGCCTCGCAAGCCCTAAACCGCCTTCCCTTTACAACCCCATTGGACGCCCCCTCCCCACTCAATCGCAGCAGCGTGCATTTTAATCCAGGTGACGACCCGAAAACGCGAGTTCCTTAATAAGAGTAGCTGTTTGTCGAAACTCTTGTTGGACAAACACGATTTAATCCTGCAAATTTGAAAAGTGTTTCTCAAACGAGAGTTCATTTAGAAGAGTAGCCCCATATGAGAAGTGTTTCACAAAAGCAACTTCCTCATTCAAAAGTAAAACACCTTTTCCATACATTAGTTCCTTAAAGAAGGTGTTGATCTGCCGCAAGTCATATTTCTGAGACGCGAGTTGCGGAGGTAAAGTCAAAAAGTGTTTGGTAAGACACAACCTCCTCGACAAGAATACCCCTATGCCTAAAGTCATGTTTCTAAAATGTAATATTATTAAAAAAGGAAGTCGCATTCGATAAATGCGATATTTTCCTAGGATAACTTCTCCTTTGACACACACGACTTCTTCAACCCACGTCTCACTTACCAAACGCGACATTTGATCATATTTTCAATTTTCTTTCATGAATGACTCTACTATGGAACTTTTCTTAAAGATTTTTTGTAAGTACTTTTCTCAAAGTTAGAATCTTTATCAATGCGTGCACTTATAGGGTTTGTTTTCATGATTTTCCCGCCAAAATTTTCGTTATCCATCGAAACCACAGGGACATCTTTGGTGAGTTTTTGCTTGTATTAATATTCTTCTAGTTCATACTTTGAGAACAATAGGGTGGCCCGGTAGAGATATTCAGAATTTCCAACTCAAATTTGACACTTGCCGTCGCCTGAAAGTCGAGTTTTGTATGGAAATACAATTATTTTAAAATTTTTTTTTGCGAAATACGGTCTAAGTTTCATAAAAGGACGCGGTTTTAAAGTGCGTCCTCCGTGTATAATAGGAAAACCCGCCCCTATGCGGCATCTGAACCCAGCATGAGGGCGCAGTTTCACAACGCGCCCTCATGTAGGGGCGGGTTTTCAAAACGCTGAGAAAAATTGCCCCCTTTAGTAATGAGCCACGCGCCCCTCACTAAAACTCGCCCCTTACCCAACTTAAGTGGGGAGCTAACTCTCCCGACTCATTTCGTTTAAACCCTACCTCCGACCCTAGACCCCCGAACTCTGACCTCCGACCCCCGACGCCCGACTTTCCTCCTCCTCCGCCGCTCTCCTCCGACGACCCCAACGCCCGATTTCCATCCTCCTACTCTTTTCACACCCTCCCACACTCCCTCACGTCCCGGCCCCCTCCGACGCCCGAACCTCCACCCGCTCACTGTTGTCGTCACGATCCTTTGTTGTGCGCGAGCCACAGTAGGCAATACATATCGCACACTGGCTCCATGTTAGGCACAATGGTAAGTCGTTTACATTTTTCCATTCAATTTTTCAGATATGAACTATATTCACTTCTGTCGTGATTTTTTATGATATAGATGAGAAATTTCCGAAAGATTAAGCTTCGGTCCGACCAGCCCGAACTCGTTTCTATTGCCGAGGATTCTATGCAGTTGATGAGGGAGTACGCACCGGTACGATTGTATGGTCGTATCGGCGGGTTGGGAGATCAACCTACATACGAGTTCATGCCACCATATGATGGACAACATATGGACGAAAATCCTCACATTGATGAAGAGGAGAATGCGGAGGAAGCAATGATGACGTGCCACCTACATATGAGGAACCCGTGTTTGACGAGGAGGGCAATGAAGTCGGAGAGGGCATGCTCATCTCACAGGTGACACACCTAGAGGTTGATTACGACACACCTAGAAGTTGATTACAACACACCTAGAGGTTGATTACAGCACACCTCACTTTGAAGCTGATTCCAGTTCGACCCCAGGAGCTCTGATTAAAGGCACGAGAGAATTCGGGTAAGTCCATTACAACTTTCATGTTCGATTGAGTTAAACTCCCGGAACTCAACTAATATAACATTTTCAGGTACGACCATCATTCTCAGATCACCCAGCTGTATCCGGATGATTTATCGGAGCAGCCACGCGTACCAGAACCTGTCATTATGCCTTATGTGAGGAGGAAATCGACGAGGCGTAGGGGACTTTACTGATGTTTGTAAACAAACATGTATGATTTTTACGTATTATATTCTAAGGTTTTATGAATGAAATTGTTCTAGTTTTCTGTTTTCAATTGGGGATTGTTTTGAAGTTAGATTGATTGGTTATTGCGTTGTTAAAATAGGGTTTCTAATATAATTTATAAGTGTATGTTTATGTCTAAGAGGGGGCGGGTTCCTTGTGTATTTCTGAAAGGGGCGGGTTAGTGAGGAGCGCGTTTTGAAAACCCCCGTCAGACGACAGAAACCCCAAAACTTGGGCGATTTTTCTCAAGTATTGAAGGGGCGGGTTTGAAAACCCGCCATTTGTGTATTCCCTAAAGGAATTATCAAGTATTCGCGTTTTGAAACCGTGCCCTCATGCTGGGTTCGGATGCCACATAGGGGCGGGTAACCCGCCCCTTTCCTATTATACACTGAGGGCGCGTTTTGAAACCGCGCCCTCTTTATAATTTGAGGAGCGCATTTTCAAAACGCGTCCATTCGACGGTAAAACTGTATTTTACGAAACTTAGATCGTATTTCGCAATTTTTTTAAAATTAACCGTATTTCCGTACAAAACACCCTGAAAGTAAGTCCCTAGAAGCCAGTTATTCAACTAAGTTAAATTAAACATTTAAAATGAATACTTATTTGAAGTAAAATAAACCAATAATATTTTAGTGTATTCAATATCTTGAAAATGGAATCTAATAAATTTAAATGCTTTTTTTATGTTTGATTTGAGTCAGATTCTGAAAAGTAATTTTTAGTATAACTATAAATGTGACTTCAGCCTGAAACAAACTTTCATTTAGTTGTTGATTGGAGTTAAGGTTATAGCAAAAGCTCAACCAATAATATATGTTAATTAATTAATATGTTTAACTGTCATAAACAAATTAATAAAATTTAATAAACTGTTAAAGAGATTGTCATTATAATCACGTGGTGATATGTAAAAGTATATTATGGAAAGTCCATGGGGCTTCCTACTTAATGCTGAAGTTTATTATTAAGATTTAAGTGTATGATTAAGATTGAAGATTAAGATTACAGATTAAGATTAAGGGTTATGTGGGGGAGGAGGAGGAAGAAGGAAAAAAAAGACGATAGTGCGTTAAAATCGGCCCATTCTCAGTCGATCTCTCCCCCTCTCTGGATCTCCCTCTCCCCCTCTCTGGATCTCTCCTGCGTGGTTTCCCTCCACCCCTCATTTCGTCGATCTCATCCCCGTGGGCGGGCGTTCGGGCGATCTGCCCCGATTCGGTCGTGGATTTTGTACGGTCAGGTCAGCCGTCGGGTGAGACGCCTTCCTCCTCCTCCCCCTGCAGCTATTTCTCGTCTTGCTGGTTCGTTTTTTTTTCTTTGCGGGGTGTTGTAATGGGTGGCCGAAGGATCTCGTGCCTCGAGCTGGGTGGGGAATGCCGAGATCCGGGACGGTTTAGGCGTCTTGGAATGGCTCTTAGCCTGGATTTGAAAGTAGGCAGGTGAATTTGGGCGGAGTTATGTGGGCAGCTTTAGGTTTGGTGATTTTGTGATTTGTTCTGTAGGAATATTGCGGGATCTCGGGCCGAATATTGTTCGAATATGTTTTCTGATCAGCAGCCGTGCTGGTGTAGTTCATGTCTTAGAAGTTGTGAGAATGGTCTCAGGCTAGGTTGTTGTTATCTTGTTAGTGGTAATGATACTGTGATCGTCTTGCCCTGCCATCTGCGGCCTGGTGTTTTTTCTTTTTTAATGCGGATGTGGTATGCCATTATTCTCGGCCTGCAGATGACTGGTTGACGTAAATAATTTCTCGAACGGAGTGGGAGTGAGTCTTTTAAATTCAAAGTTCCTTCGGACACTATCAAAGAGACTCCTGGAGTGGAGGATAGTAGCATTCCGACCACAATAACTGAGAATTGTGGAAGTCTGCCTATGGAAGATTCTCCGAGTGCCTTGTGATAAATGGAGGTGGTTGGTCTTCATTTTGCAGCTTGCGTACTTCATGCGGGTATGTAAAATAAAACCTCCGGGTTTTGGGATAGGTTCGCAGTTCGGACACACCCCTCTACTAAGCTTTCTAGTGCCGTTATATGTTTGAATGGCTAGGAGGATCTGGCAGCGTAAGATATTGTGGATGTTCCCTCGAATCCCGTCTGCATTTGATATGTTCATATCTCGCTTATTTCCTGGAGGAAATTCATTGTTTATATCCATTTTACCCTATTACCGGCTGTTCTTTGTGTGTCATATTTAAGAACGGCATTGGTTGTGCTTAGTACCCCAAATCCTTTATTGGATACAAATTAAGCCAAATTACCTTTCGGTTATTGGCCCTTCTCTCAGTACCCATTCTTGTAAAAGTTCCTGACGTAGTTTCTCATAACTTGTTCATTGTTGCTATGACAGGTGGGAATAAAATGGATGGATAGTGATTTTCAGTTTGATTTATGGTCATCGAGATGGAAAAGGAAGAAGTGGCAGAGCTTAGTGACTCACTTTCGAAAGATTCCCATAATGGTGAAGTGGTTGGCGATGTTGAAGAAGAGAATACCATGACGCATCATCCTCACGAAGCTGAAGTAGATGATGAAAGGGCTCCACATGGGGTCCAAGCAGTTGCTGCGATCATTGAGGACGAAAATTTTGAGCCTGTATCTTTGGGAGACCAAGAGAAGACTCTGGGTCTACGTGACATTGACAATGCCGATTCATACCAGTCATCACCTTCTAACAGCCCAAACAACCCATCCTTGTCATTTTCAGTTGAAGATATTTCTAGCCCTACTGAAATTTCTACTTCAAGCCCTGGATCTGAGAGAAATATGGGTGAATTTGTTGGACATAGCCTCGACATGTACACAGACGGTGGATTCACTTCCATAGATAGCTTACAAAAGAATAAGCCAAAGCCTGCGATACCAAATGTGTCTCCGGAGTTGTTGCACTTGGTGGATTCCGCCATAATGGGGAAACCGGAAAGCTTGGAGAAGCTAAAGAATGTTGTACAAGGGGATGAGAAATCTGGAACTGGGGATGAAATGGATAGCATTGCTTTCATGGTGGTCGATTCTCTTATAGCTACGATGGGTGGCGTTGAGAGCTTTGAAGAGGATGAGGAAAAAAACCCTCCCAGCATAATGCTTAACTCTCGTGCTGCCATTGTTGCCGGAGAGCTTATTCCCTGGCTTCCTTGCATTGGTGATGGCGTGAATTTCATGTCTCCTAGGACAAGAATGGTAAGGGGGTTGCTAGCTATACTACGAGCTTGCACGAGAAATAGAGCAATGTGCTCAATGGCTGGATTGCTAGGTGTTCTTTTGGTGTCCGTTGAAAGAATTTTCTCTCAGGAAGGGGGTTTACCCGAGTCAGCATGCTGGGATTTTACTCCTCTATGTTATTGTATTCAATACTTGGGGGGACATTCTTTAAACGTTTCAGATTTAAAGAGATGGTTTCAAGTAATCACGAGAACACTCAGTACAGAATGGTCAAAAAGATTAGTCCTGGCACTAGAGAAGGCAATGTGTGGTAAAGAATCCAGAGGTCCAGCCTGTACTTTTGAATTTGATGGTGAAAGCTCGGGTCTGCTTGGTCCAGGGGAAAGTCGCTGGCCTTTTCACAATGGTTATGCATTCGCGACGTGGATTTATATTGAATCATTTACAGATACATTAAATGCTGCCACCGCTGCTGCTGCAATCGCTGCAGCTGCAGCTGCCAAGTCTGGAAAATCATCAGCTATGTCTGCTGCTGCTGCTGCTAGTGCACTAGCTGGGGAAGGCACTGCTCACATGCCAAGGCTGTTTAGTTTTCTTTCAGCCGATAATCAGGGGGTTGAGGCATACTTTCATGCTCAGTTCTTGGTAGTTGAATGTGGAAGCGGAAAGGGGAGGAAGGCATCTTTCCATTTTACACATGCATTCAAGCCACAATGCTGGTACTGCATCGGCCTTGAACATTCGAACAAGCAAGGGCTCCTGGGGAAGGCAGAGAGTGAGCTGCGGTTATATATCGATGGATCCTTATACGAAAGTCGCCCTTTTGAGTTCCCTAGAATCTCCAAGCCTCTGTCATTTTGCTGTATTGGTACCAATCCTCCTCCTACTATGGCTGGTTTACAGCGCCGCCGCAGACAATGCCCACTATTTGCAGAGATGGGACCTGTTTATATTTTTAAGGAAACTATAGGGCCAGAAAGGATGGCACGGTTAGCTTCAAGAGGAGGGGATGTGCTTCCTACTTTTGGTTCTGGGGCTGGGTTACCTTGGCTGGCCACAAATGATTACGTGAGAGAAATGGCGGAAACAAGTGCTGTTCTGGATGTTGAAATTGCAGGATGCCTTCATCTCCTGTATCATCCATGTCTGCTAAGTGGACGATTCTGCCCTGATGCTTCTCCCAGTGGTGCTGCTGGTAAGTGACGTGCACTCTATCAGCTCCTATTCAAGGAGTGTATGTGGTGGTGTGTTTGAAGTTGTAATTCTCATTGCACTAAAAAGAGTCTCACTCGTGAAATTGATAGGTTTTGGTCTCGCTTTTCAGGCGTTAGTCAAAATTTGGTCCATTTGAGAGATTGATTTGTGGTTAATCACTGCTGCAAAACATTTCTGTTTGAGAACCCTCATCATAGAAGACTAATCTACCGCCAAGTAGATTATTCTGTTGATATATTTCTCATGACAGATGAATGATTTATTTGATTAATGAGGGGATTGAAAAGGGCAGATGTATCTTCATTTATGTTGGTCCTTCGTGTGTGATGTTGTGTTTCTATTCTCAGCCTTTTAAGCTTGTTTGGGAAGGCGGGAAAGGGCGAAAAAGACAGAAATTGGAATGAATTAGTTGGGAAAATTTAAAATGCGTAAACACAACAAAATCAAATAGTAGAATGCTTCAGTGGAAAATCAGAGAGAGATTCTGTGGGCAATGAGTCTATGTAGTTTTAAGGGTAGTATTTATTTTATAATTTTGTTGTGGTGTTGCATCTGTGATCATGTCTGCGCAGCCTGTCCTTGTTTTTGGTAGAGAGGGAAACCAGCTTTCCTTTATTCTTCTGATATTTGGTGTCTGTGTAGGAATGCTGAGACGACCTGCAGAGGTTCTCGGGCAAGTCCATGTATCTTCAAGGATGCGGCCTATAGAGGCTTTGTGGGCGCTGGCTTATGGAGGTCCCATGTCTCTACTTCCTATTATCATAGCTAATGTGAATACTGAAACTCTACAGCCGGAGCAAGGAGATCCGACTCTGACATTACATACTGCTAGTCTTGCTGCTCCAATTTTCCGGATAATATCCCGGGCTGTTGAACACCCCGGAAGCAATGAAGAGATATGTCGAACAAGAGGACCAGACATTATCTCTAGACTTCTGGACTATCTATTGCAGACCTTCTCATCATTCAGCGTTGAGAAGAATGACGGAGTAGACAATGAGGAACTTGTTGCTGCCGTTGTCTCTTTATGTCAATCCCAGAAAATTAACCATGCTTTAAAAGTCCAACTTTTTAGTAGACTGCTCTTGGATCTGAGAATTTGGAGCTTGTGCAATTATGGTTTGCAGAAAAAGCTTTTGTCATCGCTAGCTGACATGGTCTTCACAGAGTCGTCAGCAATGCGGGATGCAACCGCAATACAGATGCTTCTTGATGGCTGCAGAAAGTGTTACTGGTCTATTCGTGAGAAGGACTCCATATGTAATTTCTCTGTTAATGAGGAAGACCGACCTATGGGTGAAGTTAACGCTTTAGTAGATGAGCTGTTGGTGATTATTGAGCTTCTAATTGGTGCAGCACCTCCGTCATTTGCTGTTGATGATGTTCGTTGTCTGCTTGGTTTCTTGGTTGATTGTCCCCAACCCAACCAGGTAACATTATCCTTTTGTTTCTAAAGCAAATTCAACCAGTAATTGTGCATCTGGGGTTTTTTCCTTCTCTTTTTCCTAATAGAAAGTGGAAGACATAGGGTTGTTAACAAAATCTGCATCTTACCTTGATCTAATGTTAATGACAACATTTTTTAGTGTATCCATCTGGTATGACCTTGCTCTGACATCCTACTTCGCTCCAAGCATTACTCTGTAAAATTCCACTTCCATCTTGTCTTTAGTCTATCCTTAGCACTTATTCTACTCTCTTCCTCGTCCTGAACAATGGTATTGAGAGTTTGGTAGCTATGACCTGATGATGGAGGCTTTATCACAAGGTTGTCCACTTTTGTGATAATTATGATGCTGGCTTGGTCCAGTCTTGTCCAGTGACCTGCTCTTGAGCTCTTCCTTCCTCTGCCCCACACAGTATCTCATTTGGTGATGGAGCCTCTGACCAAACTTCTAGCCTATACTCTTCCTACTTCTCCTCTTCTCTCCTTTCCTTTCTCCATGTTTTTTATTATGTTCTTGGTGGACCTCCTTCTGTGGTAGCTGTGGATGGATTGTGGGAATTTGGGGTGGGTGGAGGTTGTTCAGGTTTGGGAAAATTGGGCCGATCAATGAATAGCTTCATTGTGGTGATCGGATGTTGTCCTAACTGCTGATTGTAGCTATAGATGAGAGATCAAATTTAGAGGGAGGCATAAATGGGAACAAAGAAACAGTAGGGGATGATATGATAATATGTTAGTCAAATGATGGGAATGGGGAACATGTAAATTGGCTAGGATTAAGGGAAAATGGATTTGTTACAATTAAGTTGTGGCAGTTCTTTTTTTGGGTAGAAAATGGATAGATAGCATTCAAAAGAAGCGTTTAGGGTCTTAGGTTACAGATCCAGATTTGCTTGGGATGTCCTCATGCAATAAATCCAAGATAAGGTCCAGAGGAAAATCAAAAGTGAGATAGTTCATTCAAAAGTGGCAGTTCTTGTTGTTATTTTTATTTAGCTAATTCCTAGTTGCTTTTCTTGCGAGCCACTTAATATCTAGAAATTGTCATGGTTCATGAGAGCTCATAACTAGTTGCTTCTTGAATCAGTTTGCAAATTTTACAGCCATATTTGTTCATAGTTGATTCCATTAATCAAGGTCCGAAAGAAAATTTTTAGTTTCTTGCCTTAACGGTTGCAAAAACTTTGGATCTCCCCCTGGGTAGATTTGTTGCAGTTCAATAAACTGGTACGGCATTAGTCCATGAGGGTCTCAACACATATAGTTTCTTTTACTGATCATTAAGGAATTTCAGAACGTATGAATTGTGCACAAACACTGCAATTGGATTGTGTACTAATCGCGTAACAAAATCTCCTATTAAGTAAACTCCCGTAGAATCTGTTCCCCTGTAAGTTCTGTTTAAGGAAAAGTTCTCCCTCACTCTTTTTTTCTTCTCGTCACGAAAACACAGTGTTCTTTTCTTTTCATTCTTTCTTTGTTTTTTTTTTTTCGTGGGGGGTTGGGTGGGGGGAGAGGGAGAAGATATACAGGGTTCTTATTGAAAGTAAAAATTGGAACTTCTGGTATAATAGAAAATCCTGGTAAATATCCTGTGGAAATGTTGTATGTGTAATTATCATGAATTGCGCATCCGGGAATAACAGAGATCATCCTATTTATGAAACTGATATATTTCCGGTAGGTTCATCAATTAGTTTAATCCATGACTTCCACCTTTTATTGATGATCCGAACACCAATACATGTCCGACTTCCTAAATTTACTTGTTTTTCTCTGTTAGAAGTAAAAGCTTATATCTTTCTTGCATGGCATTAGATAAGCGAGCCTCAGCACAAGTATTTGGATTACAAATGGGAAGTTGCCGATATAACCAATCAAAAAAATGTGAAGTTGCCTACATATATGCCATTCTCTCTTTATTCTCTGTACTGGGATAGCAATTTTGCCAACTGCTTGCATTAATTAACTGAATGTGGCGGATGGTGATCCAATTGTGATTCTTAGTTCGAATTGTTTCATGGATCATGCATGCATGTAAATTACCTCTTCATGGTTGGATATAACAAAATGATGAGAGAAATTAGATATGGTTGATCTGGTACTGAACTTCCAGCAATGAATTTTCAGGTTGCTAGGGTTCTGCACATGATTTACAAGTTGGTGATGCAACCGAATGCATCTAAAGCACGTTTCTTTGCAGAGGCCTTTATAACCGGAGGTGGGATAGAAATGCTTCTTGTCTTATTGCAACGGGAAGCGAAAACTGGTGATGGGAGTGTTGTAGATTCTCGTTGTATGGATAGTTGTGGTTCATTAACTAAGGAACAAACATCTGAGAGTGTTGGTGATATTCTGGAGGAGGATCAAAACCATGGAGTCAGTCCTCAGGTGACAGAAGATTCTACAGAAAAAAAGAGAAGTGGCAATTCTTCACCCATCGACAGGTCCAGCAATGCAATTACCGTTTCCTCTGGTTTAAGTGAAAGAATGATTTCACTTTCTGAAAGTTCTTTCTTGAAGAATTTGGGGGGCATAGTCCTTTCAATCACTGCTGATAATGCAAGAAATAATGTGTACAACGTTGATGAGCTTGATGGGGTTGTTGTTGCGATTATTGGTCTTTTGGGAGCTCTGATTTCCACGGGATTTTTGAAGTTTGGTTCTTCCCTCCCCTCTGATATATCAAACAATATTCTGGCTGGGGGATTACAAGAGGCAGGTGGTTCCATGTTTGATGATAAGGTTTCCCTTCTTCTTTTCGCTCTTCAGAAAGCCATTCTGGCAGCACCAAACAGGCTGCTGACTAACAACGTATACACGGCTATTTTGGGGGCTTCGGTAGGTAAATGTAATGAATTATTTATTTATCTCTCTTTATATAGAAATGTTGCCTGCCCAAGAACATTTTCATATTAATTTTCGCTTGAATTTTGAAACAGAGAGTGTAGGTGGAAAAAAAATTACTGTGCTGATTGATGGATTTGCTAAACAAATGATTCAATGAATGATGTACGTTCTTTGGGGGGCTATGTTTTTGGCTTTCATGAGAAATAATGAAAGAAAATGGTAGACACTTGTCAGATTCATTTGATCTTTACCCAGAGGACCCTCTTAAGGTGCTATTGAAGGATCCACTGCAAAATTTAGGAAAATCACCCTTTGAAAACTTCCTTCCTATAATAAACACTGGTTTCTACCCTTTAGTAGGTATTTTTCCATCCTCTGTTCAATTTTTGAATAATAATCCTCTCGTTATTTCAGATGAATACTTCGTCAACAGGAGATGAGTTGAGCTTTTATGATTCTGGTCATAGATTTGAGCACTGCCAACTTTTGCTGGTCCTTTTAAGATCACTTCCTTGTGCTTCAAGGTCTTTGCAAAGCAGGGCTCTCCAGGTAGTTCTAGTTATTACTGCAGTGTTACTGTTTTTCTATGAATTCCCTTGCTTGACCTTAGAATAGTTGGCAGCTGTTATCTAACCTGAAGATGAAAATCAGAGTTTGTGACTGTCTTGTTTTGTGTGACTCTGTTTTGTCGTCCTTGTAGCTGGAGTATCTCACATCGAGAATTTTCTTACCATTTCCAAGCTTATAGCACTACTTATAAAACCAATAAAGTTTGTAGCGCTAACATAAAGTAAAAGCTGTAGAATAGAGATGAGCAAATGTTTAGCATGTTATTAGTTAAGTTATGTACCTTGTGATTCTGGCTGCTTTAGCTTAAACAAGAAGTACGTTTCCCAGAATTTCATAATTCTTCCCTGCTAATTGTCCATGAAACTGCTAAGTTAAGGTGAACCATTCCAGTTTACTTTGGCTACTAATGTACTTATATTTCTCTCTCTTGTATTTCGGTTCCTAAAAGGTGCTTCTGGTTTTCATTGTTGCATACTGCAGGATCTTTTGTTTTTGGCTTGCAGTCATCCAAAAAATAGGAACACTCTTACACAAATGGATGAATGGCCTGAATGGATCTTGGAAATTCTCATTTCCAATCATGAGGTATTCGTGGCTATATGTCAATATTTTGTTGTACCTGTAGTCTTTACTAAAGTGATTGACTCATCCCTTATAAGGGTTGCTTGACAGAGAACATGTAAATTTTGGAACATTTTCCAATGAATAACTTTATAACTATGAGATTGTTAATAGATAGGGTATGTATTTGGAATTGGATTATTTTAAGGAAATTGTTCATCTCCATCTTGCATTACATTTCAGATGGAGGCAGGCAATGATGCTACATTACCCAGCTTGGGAGACATAGAAGACCTCATTCACAACTTCCTGATAATTATATTGGAACATTCAATGCGCAAGAAGGATGGATGGAAGGTTGATCTCATTTACATTAGCACTTTTGTTATTCTTGATAGATATGTTGAAAATCATATTATGATTGAGTTGTTCGCCTATTTTCAGAAGGTGCTTTAGTGAAAGGGTTACTACTTAAACCAGTGTTTGTACTTACTAGATATTTTGATATGAAACCAAAATCAGCTTGCTTAGCACAAGTGTAGTCTCATATTCTAGTTCCATGTAGCTAGTTAGACGATTCTTGGTTTGCCTATGGTTTTATCAATATTTGTTGACAATGTCTTTATGATTTAAATGTTTGACAGCAAATAAAGAGCGACACCTTCATTTTTTTGTAAGAAAGGGAGATTTGATTAGCTCGTGGCCAAAGCATTTTGGGTTACACCAATTTGGTGTGTAGACACACCATAGGTTTCAAAAGAGGGGATGTCCCAATGAAGTTCAATTATCACGAAAAACAAAAGTGATAGTGTTTTCTTCTTGGTGCCTCACTTCTTTAGCTAGCTTGTCCGCAAGTCTGTTCTTCTCTCTTGGGATGTGGGTGATCTCGAATTTGTCGAATTCATTTAATTGTGACCTGCAAAGATCCACAACCGGGGAGATTAGTGGTGGGCATGGTTTAGTACCTGCCATGTAGTGAGCTAGGGTTTCAGCATCAATCTGGAAAGCTAGGGATCGTAGTCCTAGGCGCTTTGCTAGGGAGAAGCCCTCCTGGAGAGCCATGGCTTCAGCAGTTAGGCTGTTTGTGCTTAGGTGTTTTTTGCAAACCCCTCCTATCCAGCCACCCCTCTGGTCTCTGATTGGCCCTCCTAGTCCCACATGAGTTGAGTTCTGGCGTGCTGATGCATTTGTGTTTAGGGTATATGAAATGTTGCTTGAGGATTCCCAGTTTCATTGCTTAAACAGTTAGAGCACATTGTTGTGATGTCAAGTTCATGCCAATGTTAGAGTGTGGAAGTTCATTGCGTTGAATTTGCTGTGGTCCTCATTGATTTGTCCCTGCTGATTGATGTGTTCAAGCTTTGGGTAGCCGACCCAAATTGGTCAATCAAGCAGCTTCAATAGTAATATCAAGTTCTTTATGCTATTATTATATTATCCAACTCGTGTTAATGATGTAATAATTCTTTTCAATCACCGTCTTGGAAGGTCGACTAAGTGACCTGTTTCATTAATAGTGATGTCAAGGTCATTCTGGTATTATATTGGCTTAATTATTCTTGGATGATCTCCTTTCTGTAATACCTATTATTAATGAGCATGCTTATGATTTGGAAAAGCAATTTGTGCGAGGCATGTTTATTGAATATTTTTCTAATGGTTTTTGTGCTGTTAATTACGTTGGTGTTGTGTTATTAATATGGATAATTTATTTCCTTAAATGCTAGTGGCACAAAAATCTTGAACTCTTAAGTCTATCACTATCATATCCAGGGATTCCAAATCAGCAATATGGAGTTCTTGAATGGTTGACTATTGTGTTGTGGTCCCAACATGGAAAAATTTTGAACTGATATGGTTCATGTAACTATAAAATCAAATGCATCTGGTCCTTGTGAATGATAGTTTGTCATTCTACATTGTACTTTGACATAATTAATTTATTGATGTATTCTATCCTTTTGATAGCTGCTATTTTCTTTTCCAATAGGACATTGAGGCTACACTGCATTGTGCAGAGTGGCTGTCTATCATTGGTGGTTCTAGCACAGGAGACCAGCGGACTAGGTATATACTATGACAGTGGTTTGGCTCTAGAGTTTCTCGGCTAAATAGTCAGTCTTCTCCTTTTGAATATTTGGCATTTCCTTTGAGTCTTGTGTAATGTCAGATTGCTCCTTTTGTGTATTAGCTCTTTCTACAAGTATTTGTAAGGTTAAAGTTGCATATAGATATGTATGTCCTCTCCTACTCACACTAGTTGGAGGTGGGTTTTAGTCCTTTGGTGTTATATTGCTATTTTATGCATCTTTAAATTGATTGTTATAGAAAGTGTGTTAGGTCTGTCTACAAATATTTGTAAGGTTAGAATTTCATATACAGATGTCCTTCTCGTACTCACACTAGCGGGGAAAAGTATTAGAGTCCTTTGGTTTTCTATAATTATTTTACACGAACTTTGAAATGCTTGCTATTAAAAAGCATATATACCTTGCTTATTCTACTTTTAAATGTTGCAGACGTGAGGAGTCACTACCTATATTTAAGAGACGGCTTTTGGGTGGATTGTTGGACTTCTCTGCGAGGGAATTACAAGTTCAGGTATATTTTATGTAGCTTTGGAATTGGTTATTGACTTGATCAGGGAATACACAATCAGTTTCATAATTTCATATTTCTATTGACTATTTGAATCTGGAACATATTCCTCAATATCCCTATATTTGAATTTGTGAAGAAAACAAACTTGTCCTATCAATATGAAGCATCAGATTGGTGCTGATGATATCTATTCACAGTGCCACTTCTTTCTGGCAATAACTAACATTATTGTGAAATGACTGGGTGTTTTAACTTTTTCTTACTTTCTGATTTTATTTATTTATTTATTCAGACTCAGGTTATTGCTGCTGCTGCTGCTGGTGTTGCAGCTGAAGGATTGCCGCCCCAAGATGCTAAAATAGAAGCAGAGAATGCTGCACAACTGTCTGTGGCATTGGTGGAAAATGCAATCGTAATTCTTATGCTTGTCGAAGATCACTTGCGGTTGCAAAGCAAATTGTCCTGGTCAGCACGGGCTATGGATGTTTCTCCATCTCCTCTCTCACTCGTTTCTCCTTTTGGCAATCGTTCAAATTTGGGTGCGAGAGTTGATGGGGAATCATCTAAAGGTCAGGATGATCGTCAATCACTATCAAGCGAGTCTGGGGGACTTCCTCTCGACGTATGTCATTTGAACATCTACAAGTCTTTTCTCATATTGATATGTTACGCATTTATAAGCCTATACATTTAGAAAATTGGTCCTAGAGGTTATCTCTGGATGTGATGGCAACTTATCATTGTCAATGTTGATCTTCACGGGGACTTATCTAAAAGGGATTTATTTTGGTGGAGTAATCACTCTTTTTGGACCACATTTTGCTTACTTCTGTTCCAAGCTATTAGTTCTGAAGATTTAATTATCATGGAAAAAAATTATATCACTTTACACGATCCTGTGTAGCAGAATCCTCAGATACCTAAGAAGTTTCTTATTTGTGAACAAGCATTTAATGGCTATATCTGTTGTGAAGTTATTATGCTTATTTGTTTGGAAAGCAGCGGTCTATTGACAAAAGAAACAGCAAAATGCTTACTTTGTTGGGCTACTTCATGCAAATGGAAAATCTTTATTTGTTGTAGAACTTACCGATATAGATTTCCAGGTCCTTGCTTCAATGGCTGATGCAAATGGTCAAATATCAGCTGCAGTGATGGAACGACTGACTGCTGCTGCAGCTGCTGAACCTTATGAATCAGTTTCCTGTGCTTTTGTCTCCTATGGAAGTTGTGCCGTGGATTTGGCAGAAGGTTGGAAATACAGGAGCCGCTTGTGGTATGGTGTTGGTGTTCCACCAAAACCAGCTTTGCTTGGTGGTGGAGGCGGTGGCTGGGATCGTTGGAGGTCTGCCCTGGAAAAAGATGAAAATGGGATCTGGGTTGAATTGCCATTGGTTAAGAAATCAGTTGCTATGCTTCAAGCTCTGTTACTGGACGAGTCAGGCCTTGGGGGTGGTCTTGGTATAGGTGGTGGCTCTGGCACTGGGATGGGAGGAATGGCTGCACTCTACCACTTACTCGACAGTGATCAGCCATTTTTGTGCATGCTTAGGATGGTCCTTCTTTCTATGAGAGAAGAAGATGATGGTCAAGATAAGATGCTTATGAGGAACATGAGCCTAGATGACCCTGTTTCTGATGGATCAAATCGTACCGCAGGTATTCTGGATATAAATTACCGGATGTCAATCCGCAAACCCCGCTCGGCTTTGATATGGAGGTAATTGTAATTTTTGTAACTCATAATATTATTTTATATATCTAAATATCGATCTAGAATGTTCAGGGTGCCAAAGATTTATAGAAAAAAAATCCCTATTCAGCAACTTTGAACTATACTCTTGGCTGGATCCTGACCATCTGATTGGGCTATGATACCTTGTGCTTTTATATGATTGCTATACATCAACAGAAGTTTATAATCTTAGAAAAGAAAAACTGAATTGTGGTATGTCTTTCTGATTGGTCGCCATACTATTTCTGAGGAAGTAGTACCGTGAGCCGGATTGACTTGTGGTCTATTCATCTATTGGTTTTATGGATTGGATTGACGGTAGTTTTATGGTACTTATTTTTTCTGTTGTTGTTGGAAGGTTAATCATTATATTCCTTCTAGACACACTTTCAGACTCGTTATTTTCTGGGTTAATGTCATGGTTTCTATATCAGGTTAAGTTCAATTTTTAAAAGTTTGGTTCTCTTGTGCAGTGTCCTTTCTCCGGTTCTTAATATGCCAATTTCTGAATCCAAGAGACAAAGAGTGTTGGTAGCATCATGTGTTTTATATTCAGAGGTGGGTTTTAAATATTCTATTTTTCTACTATAACCTTTTTCTGTGCTTATTGTAGTTTGCACAATACCTATGGTTTTTTACACCATCTCTTTTTGCATCAGGTTGCCACATTATTTGTAAAATCAGTTTCGACTATTTTGGTGGTGGATACTTACACACATCAGATGTCATATAGGTGTGGCATGCAGTGGGAAAGGACCGAAAGCCTCTTCGGAAACAATATCTTGAAGCAATTATGCCCCCATTTGTTGCTGTATTAAGAAGATGGCGGCCACTCTTGGCTGGTATTCACGAGCTTGCCACAGCTGACGGCTTGAACCCTCTGGTAGTTGATGACCGAGCATTGGCTGCAGATTCATTGCCTGTGGAGGTTTGTACCATTTCGTTGATCTTTTTAAGTTTGAGATGAAGAACGTTTTTCGCTGTTACAGCTGGTCTTGCCTATTAAAATGTAGCAGTCAGCTTGTGTTTGGTTGTGATTCCTCTTCCTTTTTTATGATGCAAGAGTTTGGCTATTAACTGCTGTCGTCTTTTTGCTGTGTTAGGCTGCTCTTTCAATGATTTCTCCTTCTTGGGCAGCTGCTTTTGCATCACCCCCGGCTGCAATGGCATTGGCAATGATTGCTGCTGGAGCAGGAGGAAGTGAAACTCCAGCACCCGTGACAACAGTTCAGCTTAAGCGTGATTCTTCATTGCTTGAGCGTAAAACAGCAAAACTCCTGACGTTTTCTAGCTTTCAACATACGACTGAGGTATCACGTAAATCTCCAATTGTTCTTAAAGACAAAGCGGCAGCAAAAGCTGCTGCATTGGCAGCAGCACGTGATCTTGAGCGCAATGCGAAAATCGGGTCAGGAAGGGGTCTGAGTGCTGTGGCTATGGCAACATCTGCTCAAAGAAGAAATGCAAGTGATATGGAGCGTGTCAGGAGGTGGAGTCTTTCTGAAGCCATGGGAATTGGTTGGATGGAATGTCTGCAATCAGTTGATCGGAAGGCTGTCTATGGAAAAGACTTTAATGCTCTGACCTACAAGTTCATCGCAGTTCTTGTTGCAAGTTTTGCATTGGCCCGAAATATGCAAAGATCAGAGGTGCAGTAATATTTTTAGTTGCTTAGAAAACTTAGTAGTATTGAAGAAATTAAGCCACCACTTATCAATTTGATATGCCAGGTGGACCGACGTACCCAGGTTGACTTGATCTCGAGACATCATATCTTATCTGGTATTCGTAATTGGCGGAAATTGATTCACCGTCTTATAGAGATGGGCAGTCTCTTCTCTGCATTTGGTGATCGCTTGAGCAATCCTTCCCGGGTATGAGCTGGCTGAAATTAGCTTTTGACAACTCAAGCTTCTTATGATGCCGAGTCCACTTTATTCTCTAATATTAATAATGTATTTCACTGTTTGCATTTCACTTTTGGTAGTTTTTCTGGAAGCTAGATTTAATGGAAACTTCTTCAAGGATGAGACCATGTTTGAGAAGGAATTACAGGGGCTCAGATCATTTTGGTTCTGCTGCTGATCATGAGGATCCAGTTGAAAAGACAGTGGATCAGGAAATCCCATCCGGTGCTGCTACTCTTGCAGCTGATGCATTAGCGATGGAATTTCCATATGGGGATGATGAACGAGTGGAGACTGATGCTTTGGATGAAAGACTGAACATGGTTGATCATGTTGAAGAGATTCACTCCAGATTACCATCAATTGCTGAGGAAAATTTGCAGACCCCCATGCAATCCACAGATATTCAATTTGCAACTGAGAGTGACCTCATCCAGGGTTCTGCTGCAGCTCCTGGTTATATACCTAGTGAAGCTGATGAAACAATTTTGCTTGAGCTTCCTTCATCTATGGTCCGGCCTCTTCGAGTTGTCGAAGGGACCTTTCAAGTAAGGTTCTCTGCACTGTTGAAGTATTTCCTAGAGATGTTACTAATACATTTTTTAATTTCAACTTATGTCTTTAAAGAAAATATTCCCCTTCCATGCTGTGCTAATACTGTGATAAGAGTTAAGGAGCTACCAGTGTTGTTATAAGTCAAGAGATGAATATCTCTGACCATTCAGGCACTTCCTAATATGCACGCTGCGCCCTATTTGGTGTTCTATTTCTTGTGAGGGTCGAAGTTCTCATCCCCTTACCTTCCTAGGTTTGTTTTGTGCTTTCTATCAAATGACTTCTGCAGATCTGGCAATACCATAGTGAAGCACTAGTAGGAGCACTCACTTGTTCTCTGCTTATTGGCATTTATTTTCATCCTCAAATAAGGATGGCTGTTGTGTTGAAGTATCTCTTCCATTTCTTACATGTCATTGACTTATTTTTCGTCTTAATTTTGCAGATAACAACTAGGAGAATTAACTTCATTATTGAACATACAGAAGAGAGCACATATGTTGATCACATGGCGGATGCATCTGGAATTGCTGAATACGAAAAGGATTACAGTTGGCCATTGTCATCTCTCCATCAAATTTACAGTAGAAGGTAACTAGGATCAGCTAATCTAAGGGAGGTATATTTTGGTTACTTGATTTTCTGGTTGTCCCTGAGCTTAGGCCTCTTTGGTTTTACAACCAAAAAGATTAGTTGGAACTCTGCTTTTCTGGTCTTTCCTGAGGGTTTTGGCTAGTAAATCTATTGTTTCAATTTGTTTCAATTTGTTTCATTGGGATTGAAGGCTTTCATAGATGCGGTGCGCAGTTAAGTATTTGAAAGTTTAGATATTTTCTTTGCTGATAAACTTAATTGAAATTATGTGACAGCAGATGGGATCCTTCCTTGTTACCCTGATTGCTCCATATTTCTTTTTTGTCAAGTATTTCTAATTTGGTGTAATAAGCCATTCTTCCCATGGAACTAGATTTCTTTTCTAAATGCGGGCAAACCCTGTTGTGTCAACTCATTTCACGCACTGAGAACCTAATGATATTCGTCTCTAATAAACAAATCATTGTAAATCTCCATCTTCAGAAGTTTAATGTGGAAAGTCTCTTTGTTGATCTGGTGGAGGTTCATTGTTGCATGACAAGTTTAAAAGTGTTGTTTTCTCAGAGTTTATTTACTTTCTTTGGCTCTGGTTGAAGATGTCTTTTCGGGCATTTTACCTTTATACTGGTCATGGTTGAGTAATGTTTCTTGTTAACTTTCCACGCAGGTACTTATTGAGAAGAAGTGCTTTAGAACTATTTCTGGTTGATCGCTCGAACTTCTTTTTTGATTTTGGGGTAATATATTGTGTCGTCGTTTAAGTTTGTTTCATTGATTAGTAATCTGAAAATTTGCAGCAATAGAAGTGATTTGTATTTATCTGATAAGCTAAAATCCTTTCTTTCCCAGAGTATTGAGGGTAGAAGAAATACATACCGGGCAATTGTTCAGGCTCGTCCTCCACATCTAAATAATATATATTTAGCAACACAGGTTTGCATTTTCTTCTGCATTTCTCTATTAAAATATTTATGTGAAGTGTAAGCTGATATTACACCAACTGTATAAGTTTTGTGATAAATCATACTTCTTTATCCCAAATGTGCTGTGTTGACCATGATGACTGGAATTGCAAACACTTCATTGCAGAGACCAGAACAACTTTTAAAAAGAACACAATTAATGGAACGCTGGGCCCGGAGGGAGGTAGGGATTGGGAATCACTGTTTTCTTCCTTAACAACTTGGTCATTACAAGAGAGTTCAATAAGCTTATTATTCCCTAAGAGGATGTAGGTTGTAAGGAACTATAACCCTCTATTATTTTGCAGATTAGTAATTTTGACTATCTCATGCATCTAAATACACTGGCTGGCCGCAGTTACAATGATATTACTCAGGTTTATTATTTTGACCTTTTGTTGTTTACTACCAGTCTTGTTTTCAAATTGCTGATATTCTTCTGCAACAGTATCCAGTTTTTCCTTGGATTCTTTCCGATTATAGTTCCAAGAATTTGGATCTTTCTGATCCATCTTCTTATCGTGACCTGTCAAAGGTAATAGAATGTCCATTCTTTGCTGTAAATTGAGAAATTAATCAACTACTCAACAATTGCTTTGATCCTACCCATTTCAGCCAGTTGGTGCATTGAACCCAGAGCGGCTAATGAAATTTCAGGAGAGATATTCCAGCTTTGAAGATCCACTAATTCCGAAATTTCACTATGGATCACATTATTCAAGTGCTGGGACCGTGAGTCATTATTATTTTCCTATCCTGATAATATTTTATAGTCTTTATTCTCCGTAGATAAATTATCCTGCCTAATTTTTTTTTGGTAAAAAAGGAGATTGATTGATGGATGCACGTCCAGGTGCAACGCTACATACTACAATTCAATTCAGATCCTGCCTAATTTTTACTATTGTATTTTCTTTCTGTGGATTTTTGCTCCATCAGTATCTGTTGTTTTATATAGGTAAAAAGGAACAAGATTGTTTGAGGGATGAGCTTTTCTCTCTTTTACTCACCCTCAGCTTCTAATTTTATTACACTTACGCCAGTCTCACCTTCATTTGTTAATAGCGTTTCATTTCTTTATGGTTTGAGATCTGTGGATGTGAGACGAGTCTTAACACAATTGCATAAATGTTTCATATATACATGTCGATCATGGATTTGTGGCTTGGAAACTAACTCTATGGACATTGAATACCAGATTACTTAAACGACACCTTAGATATTCAATCACTTAAATCGACAAAAAACTGAAATAAATAAAAGATTTTTAATGCTTGCATGATGCTTATGTAGTGTTTTATACCTTCTCATGAAAAGTGAGTGCAAGTTCATTTGAAATGATCATTTTTTATCCAATTTACTGGCTGATTTTGGAATTTCCTTTTTTTGTTTGTTTATTATCTTATTGACCATTCCAGAACATATTTATAGTCATTTTGCACTACGACAGGTGCTGTACTATCTTGTTAGAATCGAGCCTTTTACAACTCTATCAATCCAACTACAAGGTGGAAAATTTGATCATGCCGACAGAATGTTTTCAGACATTGCCGCTACGTGGAATGGGGTCCTAGAGGATATGAGCGATGTGAAGGAGTTGGTAGGTTCATTTTTTTCTTTTCTGCTGTTTCGCTTGTAATGTGTAACCCCTTAAATTTATTTGACTGTTGCCGTGTGTACTTTAATTATTCCAGGTTCCTGAGCTTTTTTTTCTTCCTGAAGTACTAACAAATGAGAATTCAATCGACTATGGCACTACACAGATGGGAGAGAAACTTGGTATGTGCCAAATGTTGCAACTAAAATTCTTAAATAGACTACTTACCTAAATGGCGATGATTGATTCTTTACAATGTTGATAGATACTGTCAAGCTTCCACCTTGGGCCAAGAATCCTGTTGACTTCATTCATAAGCATCGGATGGCTCTTGAAAGCGAGCATGTTTCAGAACATTTGCATGAATGGATTGATCTTATATTTGGGCAAGTGTCATATTTCCATCCTCCTACTTTTTCATTGAAATACTATTCCTTAAAATATTTTAAATCTTACCCAGGTACAAACAACGGGGAAAGGAAGCTATTGCCGCAAACAATGTTTTCTTCTACATTACTTACGAAGGAACAGTTGATATTGACAAGATTTCAAACCCTGTAAGCTCTTAAATTTTATCTGCTTGGTCATTTTGATGTGACCTCTCTTATCTTTTGCATATTGATAACTTAAAGGAACAACAAAAGGCAACACAAGATCAGATTGCTTATTTTGGGCAAACACCATCTCAGCTTTTGACTGTTCCACATTTGAAAAGGGTACCATTGGCGGATGTTCTTCACTTACAGGTACTTTGCCTCTTCTCAGAGAACTGCTTTCTTTGCCTTATTCCAGCAGTTAAAATTTGAACAACTAATAGATGAATAAGGTTGTTCTTTTGTTTCTGAGCTTAAGCCCTTCGGTTACATAATTTTATCTGGAATCATGGTTGAGTTATCTACCTGCCTTTCTTTTCCTTTTCTCTTTTCACCAGGGTAGCATGATGTAGACTCCTTTGTGATTTCATTTCTAACCATTTAGTTGGCTGTTGTTTGAGGAGATTGTTTGGAGCTTTTAACTATTTAGCACTTTTACATTCTATGGCTTATGGTGGATACATTTCAAATTGGCCCTTGACCCACTTTGGAAATTTAACTGGTATATGGAATATGTTTCTGACTCCAATGTTTGGAAGCGGCCCATATGAACCCTACGGAGGAAATCCTATTTACTGGGTATCCTCTCACCCTTATCAGAAACCAGAAGAGTGTTTCACACTAAAATATTTGCAGTGAGCTTCATATGACCCGGGGGAAGGTATTTGATGCTCAGGAACTGTGATATTAGAACTTTGATTGCAACTGTAATGGTCATGTTTCTTTCATTTTTCTTTATTTTATGGCCGGATCGCGAGAGATTGCATTTTTGCTTGTTGATTCTTGATAGAACGAATTGCATCCCTTTGGCTATGGCATTTAATATCTATGTTCTGACGTAAGACTTTTTCAGACAATATTTCGGAATCCCACAGAGGTCAAACCATACGCTGTATCAGCACCAGAGAAATGCAACCTACCTGCTACCGCAATTCATGCTTCTTCAGATTCTGTTGTAATTGTAGATGTAAATGCTCCAGCAGCACACGTGGTACAGCATAGATGGCAGCCTAACACGCCAGACGGTCACGGAGCACCATTTCTCTTTGACCATGGAAAACCATCAGGAAGCTCGAGTGGTGGATCGTTCATGCGCATATTCAAAGGGACAGCTGTGCCTGGCTCAGATGATTGGCATTTTCCTCAAGCGTTGACATTTCCCACACAAGGAGTACAAAGCTCAGCTATTGTTGCCATCACTGGTAGCATGGAAATAATCACTGGTAAGCAATTTATAAGGTGTTTCTAGAGAGACTATGATTTTGTTCTTTGTTTATAACAATAGGTCCTAGGTGGAAGTCCTTATTGTTAAGCTGGGAGTACAGAAAGTAGGCGTAGCATGAATATTAAATGCCTTTCAAGTCAAAATGTTCTTGTGTGCTTTCCTTAATTCTTTTTTTTTTATCTTCAGATTTGACAAAGCAACTTTCTTGTCTTCTTGCCTGGTAGGTGGACATGCTGATAATAGCATCAGGGTTATATCTTCTGTGGGAGCGAAAACCTTAGAAATGGCCAGAGGACACTGTGCTCCAGTCACTTGCCTTGCTCTTTCACCAGACAGCAGTCATCTTGTGACTGGTTCAAGAGATGCAACGGTTTTACTCTGGAAGTTACATAGGAATGTATTGGTCCCTGGTGGCAATTCAGACCCTCCCAACGGGACACCTCCCTTGACTACAAGTGGTAGTCACATAAACATTCTGACCGACAAAAACAGAAGACGTCGGATTGAAGGTCCAGTCCACGTTCTCAGGGGACATCGTCGAGATATAACATGCTGTTGTGTAAGCTCGGATCTCGGCATTGTCGTTTCATGCTCTCAGTCTTCTGGCATTCTTTTGCATTCCACGAGGAGGGGCAGACTTTTGAGGAGACTGGACATAGAGGTGCATGCAGTCTGCCTCTCTTCCAGGGGAATTATTATGACTTGGAACGAGTCACAACATATGTTAAGAACCTTCACTTTGAATGGCGTCCCCATCGCTTCCGCACAAATCCCTGTTTCATGCAGCATTAGTTGCATGGTGATTTCTGGGGATGGGGAGAAGGCACTTCTGGCTGTAAATCCGTCTGTAGAAGCGTTTCAGGGTATTATTGGCAACAACAGCTCTGCAAGCGAAGAGGAAACACCAGAAGTTGAGAAATTAGATGTCGTGTCAGATGCTCAGACACCTTCAATATGCTTTCTGGATCTGCACACTTTGAAGGTGATAACAACACGTAGACTCTCAATATGATTTATCACTCTTGCTTTCCTTTCATGATGAAGATGAATTCCATAAAGCATCAGTTGCCTCGTTGGTGTTGTTTCCAGATATTTTTTTTTAACTCAAGCTTACTTATTTTTCAGGCTTACCATACTCTAAAACTAGGAAAAGGACAAAATATTACGGCCATGGCGTTGAACGAGGACAACACCAATCTCCTCGTTTCAACCATCGACAAACAATTGATAGTGTTCACTGACCCAGCAGTAAGTAGCTGCAATGTTACTGGAGGCAATTTATCCTGATAAAACTCGAGATGGTTAGGTTGATGCCTTTATCATTTCTCGCTGGCAGCTGAGCTTGAAAGTTGTAGATCAAATGCTCAAACTTGGCTGGGAGGGCGATGGTCTTAGCCCTTTTATGAAGTAATTAGCTCAACCGGATTTCCCAGGTGACTACAGCATACTCAAACCACGTGATTTTAGCTCCTTTTATGTATTGGCTGGACTTGAAGGGTTGTGTGAATTGTACACAATCCGGTCACGCCATCAATCAATGCCGGGACGGTTTATCAACAGTGGAAAAGTGACTGAGGTATTTCTTCTTTCCAATATGGATGGATGGTTGGGTGGATGGATGCTGGCTCTACAGATCACGTTTTACTCATTCTTTAAGCAGGCCTACTCATGAGCAACGAGATGGTTTCATTCGGTCTATAAATCTTTTATCTCTTAAGCATTGTAGATGATGAGAGGATGGTGAGGTTTGTATCGAGATTAACGTACAGTTGCTGGGAACTTCGATCTCTTGTTCTTTTCGGAGGGACAGATGATGAGTACATATATACATGGTGTATTTTGGGCTTGGCGCAGGAACTGTTCATACTCGATTGAGGCTACTTTGAACCAAAACTCTGGCTTTCTTTCAAGAAGGGCTTTTCTTTTCGTTTTAATTCGTCTTTCACTCATGCCATCTTTGATTAGTCCATGAATAGACCATTTTGCCAAAAGAATGAAATATAGATTTGAGGGAATTATATATTATCTAAGAAGAAAAATCAAACTATTCTCTGCAGAAATAAAAACAGGTTTGGAAACTCCTATTTTTACTTGCATTAACGAAATTGGAATTGGAAATTCAAACTTCATCGCTATGGAGTCAAAGTTTAGTTTTCATTACATCCCCTCCTATTATTTTCTAAGTGCGACGAAATCGAAGTTTGTAACTCTGAAATTATATCATTTGTCATGCCTCTATGAAATCGAGTTTCAGAAGACTGTGTTCGTGCTTTGCAAGTTAAAATCGTATTTCCAAAGACGACTTTCTTAAAAGAAAAACAATTTTTCAAAGTCAGATTTTAAGGTATTATTTGACGAATTTTGATACCTTCTTTTTTCACAAAATATTTCGATGGCGGTAACAAACCTCTGCATTCCAATAGAGAGAATAGTGGACTTGTAAATTGAGCGATTATTTTTTAATCGAGTTTATTAAATTATATTTTGTGTACTCGTTTTGATGTTCCTGTCACACAGATTGCCTACTGGCAAGTTAACTTCCAGTTGATTTCAACACTTTCTCCACTTCCTGTGAACAAATCACCTAATCAATGACAAAAGGAAAAGACTAAGGTCTCGAGTGCATTATTTTCGGACATCTAAGTAGGACAAGAACACTCACCCACGAACAATGTTGCCCTTGGAGACGGTTAAGAAAAGGTCTATAATTCATCATCTTGTCGAATACAATAGAAAAAAAAAAATCAACTGGGATTTGATATATGATGATTATAAGTCTTAAGGGTTTGAGTAGTTGTCGAGACCGCAATTTCGATTACCTGCCAAATACGATTATGTCGGAATTTGGCTTAACCAATGATCAGCGGAAGTAATAATCAATTTGTCTACGTCCTTTATTTACCGAGTACCAAAAAGAAATGGTCCCTCAACGGGTTAGCGAATAATCTCTAAGTACGTCACATCCCGTGCTCACGTACGAAAATAGTGGGGGAAATATATACTCATTCTACTATGTTCAGTTTTGAAATGTTTTCCATGCGTCTACCCCACAAACATAACCGGGCACATGTCATATAACTATTCTCACTGACTTTCATATAAATATAAGTGAAGACACAAACATATGCGCATCCAACAAGTCACATACAATTCATTATAAACATATCGACTCCCTCATATCCCTCATCTCATATCAACCATCTCAAAGTGTCAGGATCACCGCAGAGCATCCCCACCTGCTCTTCCGAGAGCGCCCGGGAAGCTGGAGCAAGTAACAACGGTGAGTGGTGTTACTTCCCCTCACTCCTCCGACTCTGGTAAGCCGGGATGCACCGTAATGCAAGTGGGATCGACCTCCACTCATATGAATACAAGTCGAAACCACATCACAACCATCATCAACTCAACACACATGAATTTTCAAAGGAATACTCAAAGAATGGATTGTCGTTAAATACGACATCCAAACATCCACGATAGACCATAACAAGAAACCATCACACATTCAAGACCTCGGCAATGCCAGTTCACACAAAGCAATGCCTTGGCAACATCGGCTCATACATGCAATACCTCGACAATTACCAACTCACACAAGCAAAACCTCGACAAAACCGACTCACAAGTAACGAACTCAGCAACGCCGACCCTCAAGGGCTCATCTCTGTGCATCACACCATTCCAAACACCTATTCAGCCCAACAAGGGCCCGTAAAACTCATAAATGAGACATCAAATCCAATAATCACAAATCCTGATTGTAAAGTTTAAAACAACAGCCCACATAGTGCATAATCAACATCACGAAGAAACAGATCCGAAGGGGCTACTGACAGAATGGCGAGGCTCCTATTCAAGGGTTTTAATCCTAGTCGTGAGCATAGTAGCCTGAGGTAAGTCAGGACAATGGATGTGGTTAGGAGATGAGAAATGTACCTCGAGTATCACGCCTTCGCAAGTCGCCGTCATCCTCGAGTCTCCAACCCCACAACCCTATGCTTAGTCAGCTTCGCCTCACTTAGCATCCTCCAAGACAAAAGCAACCCCATCTCCCAAAATGAATGGTGAGTAAAAATTGACTGATATATATATATAATACAACAAAATAACAATCATGAATTCACTATTGACATCCTCTACACTATAAGAAATTAGACTTATTTGGACAAAAATAACTTTGACGAAAAAAGTTTTGTATCAATAAGACCCCTTCTCGAGACAAAAATTAAATTTGTCATGAAAACACTTGGTTCACAATAAAAAGGAGATAAAATATATTTTGTCGCTATGTCTTGTTATTTTGTTTTGTTATTATAATTTGTCATCATATCTCAATTTATTGTTAGGAGATGTATTTTTAGATACAATAATTAGTTATTATAAAAATGTGAAATTAAATCTGTTTTTTAATAAGTATTTTAAGTATGAGTTTGTCATCACCTTAGCCTTCTAAACATTTTTTTCCCTATTTTTGTGATTGTGTGGCATGAGTTAATAATAAATATTTTCATTTCACATTGTTTTGTGAGTTTTATTATATTTTTCACATCGGGTAGCTTTTGATATATAAAAATAAATAACATAAAAGTCACATGCTCAAATAATAATAATTCAAAATTCTAAATAAAAGTTATTAATTTCTTTTGTTATGGAAACTATAATTTATCCGTTACGTTTATAAGTAAAAACAAAATATTTTATTATTTAGATTTGGGTAGCTTGTTCAAATTAATAAATAAAACATATATAATTCAATTTTTTATTTAATATATATATATATTAAAACAAAATCTAAAAGCAGTTATTCCAAATCCCGAAAATCTCCTTAAAAAACTAACAAATCGTTAGTTTGTTCTGTATGTTAATTTGTAGAGTTATTATTTTTCAGAAAGTGTACATGATAAATGTTTTTCTTTCATATATATATTTTCTATTTATGTTGTCACTTATAAAACATTACTAAATGAAAATTAATTAACTTATTAAAAATTATTAAAATAATATTATTCACATTATTATTAGAACAGCATATCAATAAAAAGTTTTTCATATTATAAAATTTGAAAAGTTATTTTTAAATTTTATATATGTAGTGACAAATCAAATAACTATTGTAATAAACTTTTTTGTTACTACTGAGAATTTTGTTTAAACGACAAATGTTTTGTCACAATGAATTTAATAGACGATGAAATTCAGACAAAGTGAATGACAAATAATTTTGTCTCCATAATTTTATTTTGACAAAATTTAATTTTATTGAGACAATTTTGTTGTAGCTAAATAATGAAATTGTTGTAGTGCTTCAAGGCATGTTTCATAGGCCGAAGTCTTCTAATTTCTAATTAGGTCCATTTGTTAATACACATCTCAGGATCCTATTATCGAAAAGCGAACTAGAATTGTCACATGTGCTCGATTACGTTTGAGTCAGGGCGTCTCCTTTCTCATATGATATAGTCACACGCAATCAAACCCAAAGCATCGATAATGTTTCGCTAAGGACGTTGATAATGTTGGGTTTCTACGCATGCAGCGAAAGTAAATTACCTTGTGCAAAAAATCAACCTGGAAACTACGATACATATAAATATGTTCAAAAAAATACCTATAGGGCGCACCTTGCATTAATCCGTATACGCTTACTAGGAAGAAATTACCCCAGATCATGATCATCTTCGAGATCCTCAAGTGCGAATCCTCTAGCGATATCAACGCACACGCGCATGAACAATTTGTCCCTTTGGTGCTAGCCCTTGGACACACATGGAGCAAATTTTAGAGAGATTGAACCGTCACTTTAACCTCCTTTTATACTAAAGTATAGGAGATAAAATAAAATATTTTAGTTTTCCATTATTTATTTTATTTCTATGGACAAACTTAGGCACTTGGGACTTAGCCCAAAATAAAATAAAGCCCGACCCAAATCATGTTTAATAATCTAGGTCCACTCTAGAACCATAAGTGTTCAGTTATTCAGAATAAATTAATAATTTAATTAATTATAGTTTTAGATCAAATTCTAGTATCCACTAGAACTTAACATATTGTTCATGATAACGTGCTATTGCACGCGACCCTTTAGGTTCTACACACGAAGGTATGGTGGCAATTTTGGAAACGATATGATAACATGACACGAACACAATCCGTAATTTTAGTGTATGGATCTAGCTTTAACGAGTTCGTGTCGTTATCATGTCAACCCGTTGTACACGAAATGATAAAAGGTTGACTTTTTGGTCGTGTGCCCTTTACCCGTTACTACCTGTTAAGACCTGTTAGACTATTTTTAATAAAAGTTAATAATATATTAATTGTTTCAACATCTGCCAATAAAATATATCCCACATTAGGTTTTTTCCTTCCCCAAATGCTAGATTTTCGTCTTCCCAAATCTAAAGTAATCCACTTTTTTGTACTAAAAGTTGGATTATAACTTGAAACATAATATTTATTTTGGTAGAAATATTTAATTTCTAGTTAATAGATTGCATGCAATCACTCAAATGGAACAAATACATCATAGTTTGTTTCAATCATACGTTTATTTCTTATTTCAAAAACTGCACGTGTTGGACATCTACAACTCGATGAACTTACAGAAGATATTGTTAAGCTATATGTACATAATGAAGACATCTCTCAATCTAAAGGTTCAAAAAATATTGGTTAGATAAGTTCTTTATGGGATGATTATTTTTATAATTTTATTTTGTTATATATGAGCATAAAGTTTTTGCAGGAAGTGGAAATCTGTCTACAAGTGCACGATCATAATATGCATTCAAAGTTGTTTTTGTTATATTAACTTGAACACCAAATTATTTAATATCATAATTTATCATGGAATCGCTATGGATTTGTTTTAGTTTTTGCTCGTTGAATTATGATGTAATTCATATATTATGTCTATTTATACTAATTTATTTCGTGCGTAACTGATCGTTTCGTATCTACTCGTTATGAAACGGTTCGTGTTAGGATCTACTTTGATAACACGAAAGTCTTAACAGGTCGTGTTTGGATCGACGTACTTCATGTCGTGTCTTATCCTGTCTGGACAAGAATCCGATCCGTTTACCCGTTTTACCACCCCTACATGGAGAACCGTCAAGCAACAGTTTTTAGCCATATAACGTGATAAAAGAATGGTCATGAACCATAAACCACATGAACCAATTGCTGTGTAATTCTAGCTCTACATTTAACCAACATCCCAATTAATCTGGTGTAAAATACATTATCACCAAATTAATTGTTTTATTTTGTTACCAAGATATATTAGACTCAATTGAATGTAAAAATTCCTACAATGGCCATGGATTTTAGTGTCACTAATATCTCTATCAAGTGGGCTAGATATCAACTCTTTAGTCCAAAAGAGCGATGAGCCCTATATTGACTCAATATTATTCTCTCTACGCCTTTGTGACACACCCAACAATCGTATTACTCACAATCCGATTAAAGATTGCTTTTTAACGACGTCAAAGTGCGTAAACTCCACGCATAGAATAAATAAAGGTATCAAGTCAAAAGAACAGTTACATTCGTTCATAAAGGGATTGACAAATGATGTTCAATATGTGGTATCCTCTTAAACGGGTCGTGTCCAGTAATTGTAATCTCAGGGTACCCCTAAGTATAAATTGGATATATTATCCCTCGGACTATCTTCACCTCAGTTATACTCAACGATGATCTATATTTCCATATCCCTTCTAAATATCTATTCGATCACGGAATATTTCGGATTAATATGCTCATTATTTTATGGGACTTTAGTATTAGGGATTTATAGGACATGTCTGTAATCTCTCGATTATAAACAGCTCACCGAGTCATCAACATCTTTGTATCGAAAAGAAGCAGGGGGGAACATCTTTGTCACTTACATGCTCAGAATTTGCACTACAAAGAAACCATCATAATTCCAATTCCATCTGTCTCAAACATGACCCGTTCCTCCATTACATGCCTAAAAGAAATTCATCGATCTTCATAAAAAAAATTTCCAATGGAATGTTCCTTCTCTACTAGGAAAACACACAAATAAGAAGAAGGGACACAAAATTCAAAAACCGAAACAAAACAACTTCTGTAGTTTGGGAGGGCAGATGATGGCCAAAGCTTAAAAATATTATTGGGCGCTTTGTGCTTCTTTTGCCGCTCTACTAATAAAGAGTGTTGAGAAACACAGGCTATGCACACAACTTCGTTTGCACTTACGTGTCAACACTCTTTATTGTATTTGTGAATAAATAATAAATAAAGACGAGTATTTGTCATTGATTATTTTACTTTTTTGCATGTAAAATTATTAATGATAAAATCTCACATGTTGATGAGTATATTAATATGAAATAGTCCTTGATCGGATAAATATCTAGAGGAGACATAGACATCTAGATCATTGTTAAGTTTAGATAAGGTCGGGAAAGACCGATGGAAAGTATTTCTAAGTCATATTTAGTGGTACCCTTAGATTAGGGATACTGGACAAGATACCCCATATTAAACATCACTGGTCAATCCTCTTTATGAACGATTGTAACTATCTTTTGACTTGAGACCTTCATTTATTATGTGCTTGGAGTTTACGTGTTTTGACGTCGTCAAAAGCAATCCTTAACTGGATTGTGAGTAATACTATTGTTGGTTGTATGACAAAGAGCAGAGAGAATAGTGTGTAGTCAATATATGGTTATCGCTCTTTTGAAATCTAGGCCACATAATAGAGATATTAGTAACTCTAAAGTCCATGGTCATAGTAGGAATGTTTTTCGGTGATGATTTATTTTACGCCAAACTAATTGGGATGTCGATTAGATAAAGATGTTGAATTACACCATAATTGATTCATAGTGGTTTGCGATTTATGATCATTATCCTAACACGTTGGGTGGCTAAAAACTGTAGCTAAATGGTTACCTTAGTTTGTGTATGGATTTACACTACCTTCGTGTATAAGCTCCAGAGGGTCGCATGCATAACGCGTCTTCACAAAGATTATATTATTGATTATTTAGTGGATACTAAATTAATCATTTTTATTTTTTCAGAATTAGAACTAATTATATTATTAATTTATTTGTGAAGCAAATAACTAGACCAAAAAATAGATTTATTCGGGTCCATTTATATTAAATAAAGTATATGAATAAATATTTAATTTTGTTTAGATAATATATCAAAGATCTTTTACTTAAAAATTATTTTATTAAATTATATTAACGCATGCATTTATGTAACGTTAAAACTATTTTGCATTAATTAAATTTAATATTTTTTATTCCTGCCAAACGAAATAGGGAATCAATTTAAAGCAACTTAGAATTATTATCGTTGTAGTTTGGTTTTGGAAACTATAATTTATTATCAGAATGAAACCGGAAGAAATATGAAACTGAAAAGAGGTAAACTATTGTTTCAAGAATTAAAAAAAAAAATCGAAAAAAAGAAGGATGGGCTCTCGGTGAACATACGATTGCATTACTTTTAGACGGAAAGTCGTTATATATATATATATATATCCAGCACCTCTAGGGTACCAAACTCTCACAAGGAAAGACACGATAAAAAAATTCAATTCTGTCGATATGGCTGTTAAGAAGTCGATGATAATGTTCACGCTCCTGATGATTTCGTTCTTGGTAGCGATGCAGTCGATGGACGTGGCCTTCGCGTGCGACTGCGAGAATAAATGTTTGTCAAGATGTGTAGATAACCATGTCAAGATCAGCGACCGCTGCTACAATCGATGCATACTAAATAACTGCAGGCGGCCAACCCTTGATCTCGATTCTTCTTACCACCCCCATTTTCAATCCAAAATAATTAAATTTTTAGCCCAAATCAACTCACGGTACATATAATATTTTTAAGATAAACAATATGAAATAAGCTTATCTATGTACCTACGAATATCTCGACGATGCGATATGTGCTAGCCTCTTAAATCAATGAATTCGAAAAATACTTTTCTCCTTCTCAAGGACCGACCCCACCTCATTCGTCCTTTCTTTTCTTTTATAAAACCCATGTCCGATTGTCAAGCTATTCTATTCTTAAAAAAAAATTATAATAAAATTTAATACATCACAAATCATCTCCAAATCAAAGTTTATGTATTCCAAATCCTAACGGAAACAAAATAAAATAAAATGATAGAACAAATCATTTAATTTGAAGAGTCCTTAAATTATAAATGATACAGACTCAGTCAATGCTATTTGGAAATCAATCCCTCCACGGAAAAATGATAACATCCGGTTTTTGATACGAATGATTAAAAATTGGTCAAATGAAATAAAGAATAATTTCATAATTTTTAAAAGAGTTTCTTAAAAAAACTCGTATAAATTCATATTCGATATTGATGCTTTCAACATTTCAGAATAAATTATAACTCAATTAATTCTAATTCTGAAAATAATAAAATGATCAATTTCAGTATCACTAAAATAATCATTTTCAAATTGTTCGTGTAGTCGTGCTTTGAGTGCGACCCTCTAGGTATTATATACGATGGCAGTGTAAGTCCATACACAAACTAAAGTAACCATAATTTTAACGTTACAAACTAAAGTCCATACTTCAAACGACAGTTTGAAGTAATCCAATTGTTAGGGTAATGATCATAAATTATAAACCACTATAAACAGATTATCGTGTTCATATAATACCTAGATATATTAGACTCACTTGAATTACGAAATACATTATCACAAAACTAATTGTTTTATTTTGTTACCAAAATATATTAGACTCACTTGAATGTAAAAATTCCTACAATGGCCATGGATTTTAGAGTCATTAATATCTCTATCAAGTGGGCTAGATATCAACTCTTTAGTCCAAAAGAGCGATGAGTCCTATATTGACTTAAGATTATTCTTTCTACGCCTTTGTGACACACCCAACAATCGTATTACTCACAATCCGATTAAAGATTGTTTTTTAACGACGTCAAAGTGCGTAAACTCCACGCATAGAATAAATGACGGTATCAAGTCAAAAGAACAGTTACATTCGTTCATAAAGGGATTGACAAATGATGTTCAATGTGTGGTATCCTCTTAAACGGGTCGTGTCCAGTAATTGTAATCTTAGGGTACCCATAAGTATAAATTGGATATACCTTTTCTGTATCTTGACCTCAATTATACTCATTATGTCTATGTCCTCCCTAAACATCTGTCCGATCAAGGACTATTTCATATTAATATACTAATTAATTTATGGAACTTTATCGTTAATAATTTTACGTGTAGAAAAATAAAATAATCAATGACAAATACTCGCTTTTATTAATTATTTATCCACAAATACAATAGAGTGTCTTGACATGTAACTGCACACTGACGGTTCTTCCAGATTACCAATGAAGCTATGGGTTGCGAACTGCATGACACAACTGGGTTAGAACACTATCATCCCATTCTCCCCTATTGATGCTTTGAACTAGCTTCGTAACCATCGGACTCAGGCAACTGCTACAGTCTATTTTTGGCAAATATGGCATGCATTTCTCCTATGTGTACAGCTTTGTAGGAGAGGCGGCAACGTAGTTTCCGATGTAGCATACAAATTGCTCGACGAGGTATGTGTTCGTGACATTCTGAAGCACTTCCATCGGTATAATTCTGAAAATGTCAAGGTGTGTGGCACTCTTCTCGCCTGGTATGGGGAAACTCGACATTAACTCAATGACTGGTTGGAGTCTCGCAAGAGGCAATCATCGAACCAGAGGATTACCTCCTTACCAGGGCACTCCAGGTGGATCTCAGTGGTCACGTTGTTTATGCAGCTCTGGCATGCATCATCGGAGACATAATCGCGGTAGAGGAAGAGGTCGTAGACTGTCAGTGGGGTCGCCCACCGTGGCACTGTCGAAGCCGGAGTGTCGGCCCTCGACGAAGAGGCGCTGGAGGAGACTTTCGATGTTGGAGGACTGGAAGGACGTCTCGGTGTCGACGCAATTACTTTTGTGCAATGTCTACGAAAACGTGGGGCGGCAGAGGACGGGGGACACAAGGATGATGAGGAGGAGAAGAGGAGAAGCCATCATTCTCATTTTCCAAAACTTTGGGGCAAAAGACTTGATGTATTGAAGATGAGAGACTTCGTTGATTTGGTGATAATTTGAATAAATCCCAAACTTCTATAAGGAACCATTCTTATTTATAATAATTTTTTTGTTAAAAAATAATAACAGAAAATTTCTCATTTTTAACATTTTTAAATTCCTAATTCGGCCTCTATTTAAATCATTGAATAACATCAGCCTGCCTAAAAAATAAGTATATAATAATATTTGTGAGAACCAAACCCTATCAAAGATGAGACAATTATTTGGGTCGAGGTTTGACTGGAGTATTACTAACTTTTGCAATATATTACACGTAAAGAGTCCGGTCACTTTTTTTAAACAAAGGTAAAAAAGGTTGGAAATAAGTAATAAGGAATTTTGGAGAGGAAAATTTTGGCTATTCGCGGATTCTTCTTTCTTTTCTTACTATCAGATTTCTTGGCCTATTTCCCCGTTTACATCATAAATTGCTTCACTTTTTATAGAGTTATGGGAAAGATATAAAGCAATCATTTACTCAAGTCTAGTGCCAAGGCCATTTAATTGTAACAACGTTCTAGACCGCTAAAACCTCCTACTTCCTAGGACACCTAGTCTACGTGCCAAGGCCATTTAATTGTAACAACGTTCTAGACCGCTAAAACCTCCTACTTCCTAGGACACCTAGTCTACTTAATACATATTATAAATTACCATAACATTTAACACCCCCTCTTAATTTGTAATCTTTAGAAATTTCGAGCCTTTGTTAGAACATCGGCGAGCTGGTCCTTATTATGAATATATTCCATAACTATCGCCTTCTTTAGCACCATTTTTCTGATAAAGTGGTGGCACAATTCGATGTGCTTTTGACCTTGCATGAAATAACCGAAGACCCAAAACTTACAGAGACAAGACATATGTTGCAAGCAAACTGGTAAAGTCGTGAGACTTCAACATGGTCCAATCCATAATCCGCGAAGAGACCGGGAGCAATTACCTCCTGCGATTGCATCTATTATTGATGGGGTAGCCAACATTGCTGTAAAGCACATGTGAATTCCCCAAGACCCCAGAGATATAGATAGCTAGATAGATCGGGGGAGTCTCATGCTAATAAACTGGGACAGAGGAAGACTACGACAAACACCGGGATTCAGATTTCTCGAGTTTTGTTCACAAAGATGGTTAGTTAAAAAAAAAATTTGCGAAATACGGTCCGAGTTTCGTAAAATACGGTTTTACCGTCGAAGGGGTGCGTTTTGAAAGAGGGCGTGTTATCAAAACCCGCCCTCCGTGTATAACAGGCAGGGGCCTGCATAGGGACGGGTTTTGAGAACCCGCCCTCCATGTAAAGAGGCAGGGAAAACCCGCCCTTCCAACACTTGGTGAAAATTACGCTTCAGCCTATGAGGGGGCGGGTTTCCCTTGAAGAAACGAACGAGGAGCGGGTTTTGAAAACCCGCCCCTACTTTAACTCAACAAGGGGCGGGTCCCACAAAAACCCGCCCCTCTAGTAAATGACTCACCAAATCGAACTCATATTCATAAAAACCCTGTTACAAAAATGTAAAATGAAAACACAATCCAGAAAACAGAAATATATCCTGAAAACAACCCAAAATGTATTAAGAAAACATCCGTACAATCTAAATATAAGAAAATCCAGAATACATGTGTTACAAATGTTTACAAACATCAATAATTCCCCCTACGCCTGCTCGACCTCTTCCGGACATAAGGCCTGATGACGGGATCTGGAACGTGAGGCTGCTCCGATGAATCCTCCGGGTACAGTTGCGTGATTTGAGAAGGTCCTTCTCCTTGTTGTGAATGGTCGTACCTGAAAAACTTATATTAGCTGAGTTACAGGAGTTTAACTTAAACGAACATCAAATTCATTGTGGACTTACCCGAATTCTCTCGCCCCTTTAATCGGAGCTCTCGGGGTTGAACTAGACCCAACCTCGAAGTAAGGTGTGCTGTAATCGGCATCATTGTGTATAACTTGCGAGATGAGCATGCCTTCTCGCACTTCATGGCCCTCCTTGTCAAATACGGGGTCCTCACATGTCCGTGGCACCTCCTCATCTTCATGCTTCTCTTTCGCATCGTCCATGTGAGGATGATCTTCCTCCATATGTTGTCCACCATGTGGCGGCATGAACTAATATTCAGGTTGATCTTCCAAACCGCCGATACGATCATACAATCGTACCGGTGCATACTCCCTCATCATCTGCATAGACTCCTCAGCAAGAGAAACGAGATCGGGCTGGTCGGACCGGAGTTTAATCTTTCAAAAATTCATCATCTATATAAAAAATAAGCACGAAAGAAATGAATATAGGTTATAGTTGAAAAATGGAATGGAAAAATGTAAACAACTTACCATTGTGCCTAGCATGGAGCCAGTGTGCGATATGTATTGCCTGTTGTGCCTCGCATACCATTTTGAGTATTTAATGCAAGACTCCCAAACGAGCGGCACGACCTTGTTCAACCGATCTTGCCATGGCTCCACAAATTCCCGATGGATCTCCCTTCGGTTGTTCATAGTCTTGCCATGAAAATCCATCCGATGGAGGGCCTTGTTGGTGTCGCATTGCTCCGACACGAGCTGCTGATCGCCAAACTGACGAATAACTCTATCCGGGTAATACCACTCCATGATGTAGAAGCAAACGAGAGGGACTCGGGCACGCCAAAAAGCCTCTCCCGATTGGCAATACTCTGGAAGCACATGGTTATCAACTCTTCCGAGTAAGGATACCAAATAATCTACATAGTTCAATGTGAATGTGTGAGGAAAATACGATATAATGAAATGAAATTGCTTTATTGAATCGTAAAGTTTACCTAATCCATGCTTTGCCTATCAAAGGCCTCTCTGTAGGAAGAAAGGACATGGGTAATCACCGTGCGCACATCCTTCGCAATGGCCCAGCGGTAGCTCAAAGGCATATCCTCTACAAATGGGCTCCGACGTATCAGCGGCGCTATATGCGGGAATCTATCCCATGCCCAAATCTGTAATAATATGAGGGGGCCCTCTATTTGGGAAGCCTTGTGGTGAGCCGCCTTACATAAACTCCTACATAGCTATGCTAGGCAGGCACTACCCCAACTATACTGTCCTGCCCTCTCAAAGTCCGCTAGCAGAGGCAACCAGAAGAGGTGTACTAAATTATCTAACTTGGTGGTGAATAACATCTCACCAAGCAGCTGCAAAATCTATCGGAAGCTCAGCGAATTCTAGGCCAACCAACTAAGTCTAATCCTACCAGACCTAATGTTGTCACCCCTAGGTACCCACCCCAACAACTCTGGACACACTGCCTCATTAGATACGGAGGTGTCTGCTATCACCGCATCACCATCTACGGGCAAACCTAGCTGGATGGCTACATCCTGTAGGGTGACAGTCATCTCACTGTTCACCATATGGAAGGTATGTCTCTCCAGCCTCCAGCATTATGTCAAGGCTGTGATAAGGGCCCAGTCCAAGGAAATTAATGGAAGCTTAGCCACTCTGTAGAATCCCGCCTGACGGAGGTAAACATCCATCCTCGGGTCGGTGGCAACTTTCTTGAGTGATTTTTTCTACCCGACGACAAGTTAGAACGTTGTTTTGTAAATAAAACACGAATTAGTAAACAACGTACAAATACATGAAAGATAATATAATGATTTTAAACTAAAGAAGTTGATATACCACACTATATCCGGCTTCCCATACAGTCGTCGACCAACGCTCTCCTTGAGCATTAAGAACGTCTGTCCTGCTTGGCCTTATACGCATTTTCCTGTAAGACAATATAGAAATGGTTAAATAAAAACACCAGTTAAGCATAAAAACAACAATATATAATTTATACATTGAATAAGTACTTACAAAGATTCCTACTAGGACAGCTACGTCGGTTATGACCTTCCTTCCTACATAACCCACAACTAGTTTTCCGATATTTCTCCTTGATATCCATTTCATTATGTATACGGGATGACCTGGGACGCCCTTGTGGTCTGACTCTTGTAGGGTCGGGATTGACTATAGGAAAACGATATTCCGAGCATTCTTCTTTGCAATCAAAAGAATGCCATCGCGAAGAATATACGGCCTTCTGACACTCGAATGAGTAGAAATGACTAATGACAGCGGTATGATCTGCATACATGTGTGCATAACATGCCAAAGCATGCAAATAAGAATGCGATAAATTTGCTACTTCTTGCAGCTGCATTTCTGCGCTTGAAGAAATACATACCTGAGTCGATGCTTTCCTCTAGTTTTCTTGTCAAATCTACTCTCCTGTCGATCGAGAAGCACTACTTCGTACTGTTTGGCTTTCTCCATCGATTTGAATAACCGATTTGTACAAACACCTGTATAACTTTCATCAGTTTTCAACGCAGAGTCAGCATCATCCCGTCTAGCTATCCAATATGATACGCAGTTATACCATATTTTCCTAACAAGAGCCGAAACATGAAGATTTCTTGCACCTCATATAAAAGAGTTGTAACTCTCGCTCAAATTCGTAGTCAACCATATCTGTAAAAGCCATCCCGGCTCAAACATCATTGCTCTTCATTCATCTCAGCAAAAAATACGCCAGCTTCTGGCATTGATTCAAACAAACTTCTCATAATGTTCTTGTACTTCATAGTTATCGATTTCCTCGCTGAGGCTATCAACTTCCTTTTACAAACAACATTTTTATATCTCGTATTGAAATTGCTTGCCACATGTCTAAGACAAAACCGCTAATGCGCAAATGGCGGGGTCCAACCCACCTATGGATCATTCATAGTCTCTTAAATGCCGGCATGTCTGTCAGAAATCAAGCATACTCCTCCCGTCCTTTCACCGACAACATATCCCTTAAGGCATCTTAAGAACCAACTCCATGAATCATAACATTTTTCATCAACCAGTGCAAATGCAAGCGGCACAATATGGTTCTCTCCGTCCATAGAACATGCAATTAAGAGTTTATGCCTATATTTACCATATAAAAATGTGCCATTTATACTTACAACTGGCCGACAATGCTTGAATGCCTGAATATACTATCCGAACGCCCAAAACACTTTCTGAAAGTGGAATACTTCCACATCGCCAATATTATAAGTTGCACCCCAATCAACAATTGTTCTAGGGTTGGCAATTCTAAATGCATTCAGAAGATGCGGTAACTCATTATAAGATTCATCCCAATTGCCGTATTCAATTGAAATTACCTTCGTCTTTGCATCCCATACACGTCTCCTAGTTACTTTGTACCCAAATCTTTCCTTTATTACATTCTTAAGGAATGACACTTTCACTTCAGGAGATTCTCTAACAAAAGTACAAAAGTAGGGAGCCATAAAGTTACAGTCAAGTCGATCATGATCTTAGGAAAGCACTGCGTTTAAATATATACACGGCTCACCAACAATCGTTATTTCAAACTCATCATCACAGGCACGTTGAATCGCACGTAATCTCCACTTGCAATCAGATCCAAACTCGGAACAAAACACTGACCACAACCTCTTATCTAACTCCACAATTTCGTAATTATAATGGTTCTTGATATGGAAAGTGTTCACCGTATGAATGATATGGTTCTTATGTTTGAACCGCATCCCTTTACGAAATTCAACCACAGAGTTTGGATCGTCCGTCATCATCACATCATATTCTTCCTAAAAAATCACCTTCCCAGTATCGCCACTGTCTAGATAAAATGGTAGAGGTTTCTCCAACCGTTTCTTCCTAGACGGACTAGCCTCATTAACCGCTACATTCATAACATTTTCATCGTTCCCCAAATCAACACCGTTGAACATTTCATCATCAGTATTGGCTCATTATCGGAATTCACTATTGAATCAACGATACGATTCTCATATTGTCGATATATACTTTCGTCTAGAACACCTTGGTCGCCCAAATCACGTTCTAAATCTTCAAACAGGTCACCCTCTTCATAATCATCCTCCTCGTTACCACCATCCTCCTCATTCCCCATATTACCACCATAACCGCTACACCCTTCATTCACCAATACCAATTGACAAATATTTCCACTAACTTCGAAATTTTCCATTATTTCTTGCAAGACATTTAACCCCTCATCCACATTCACTCCTACGACCTGCATGTTACTACCATGCTTACTTCTTGAATTTGCAAGCCTCCCTTCATTGCTAGAATTCCCAGAAACTGATATCACATACACTTCTTGAATGCGGTCACCATTTGACATAGCAAACTCACACAACAACCTAACATCCTCATCATCACCAATGGGCACTAGCACAAACTTTATACCAGAAGGACCATACGAAGGAACGAGATATCTATGACATATTTCCAACCTATTGCCTTCGTTTAATCTCAATGCATGAGCAATAACCCTTTCAAAGTTCACATAATCGACATCAAAAGGCACTTTTATACGTTTCATTGGACCCCTATTATAACCTACTCCCTCAGTACCATGGATAACTCTCCCATTTTCATACAACAACAAATGAACGTGCGACATTTGAACGTAAGATAATACTTACGATTTAGTGAATAGATTTTTCGAAATTTCAAAAACCTACAAAAGTTCAAACAACAAACCATTAATTATAAAACATCAAATTAATAACTACTAAACTAATTTCAACCAATTTCAAATCAATTCAACTCATCAACTAAATCCTAAATTGACATAATTTTAACTAAAACCTAATTTTGACAACCTATCCTAAATTGACCTAATTTCAACCAAAAATCGTAAATTGACCTAATTTCAATCCAAACCACTAATTTAACCTATTTCCAACCAATTACAATAATTTGCCCTAATTTCAATCAAAAACCCTAATTCGACTTAAATTTAACAAAAACCCTAAATTTACCTAAATTAGCGGTAAAATCACCTAATCGTAAATTAATTATCGTGACGACAAAGGATCGTGACGAGGACAGCGAGCGAGTAGAGGGTCGGGCGTCGGAGGGGGCCGGGACGTGAGGGGGCGTGGGAAGCGGAGGGTAGTCAGAGGAGGGCAGTCGGGGAGGAGGGAAGTGGGGCGTTGGAGGTCGTCTGAGGAGGGCGTCGGAGAAGGGTAGTCGGAGGAGGAGGGAAGTGAGGAGTAGAAAGTCGGGCGTCGGGCGTCGGGGGTCGGAGGTCGGGTCGGAGGGTAGGTTTCGCACGAAATGAAGTTGGGAGGGAGGAGCACCCGACTTAAGTCGGAAAACCCGCCCCTCGTGGGGTTATCCAAAGGGCAGGTTTTCAGCACCCGCCCTTTGTGGGCTTAAGGAAGCGGCTGGTTATCAAGTCAGAACCCTAACTAGTACATCCCCCTTGGCGAATTTTTCCAAGTGTTGGAGGGGCGGTTTTCTTCCACAAGGGCGGGTTTCCAAGCAGACGCCCACTTCTTTACATTTTTTGCGAAGAATTTGTCCAAGTGTTGGAGGGGTAGGTTGAAACCCGCCCCTGCCTATTATACACAGAGGGCGGGTTTGGGGCGTATTTTCTTCGACGGAAAAACCGTATTTTACGAAACTCGGGCCATATTTCACAAATTGTTTTTAAAACTAACTATATTTCCGTACAAAACTCCAAATTTATCAATGTGGGCGGAAATGCCGAGATAGGAAATGAGGAAATCTTCCGACATTACTCAATGGTCAGATAATTGACAGATGGAAGACATCGCAAGTCATCTGGTAGCTTCCCCATACCATCACCAATTAGTTATTTTAAGACGCTTCAGCTTAGGAGGCACTTCTTTCCCAAAATCTCCATCCACAAAAGAGTTAAATCGATGACATCCGTAAATTGAGATTGCTTCGAGGGAAACACAATGAAGGGAATGTTTTACCTCCGTAGTTTTTTATTTAACTAGTCTCTTTTGTAGTATTTGATCCCTGCAACTGATTTTGAAAGATCATTGACGAGATCACGCATTGAATAGTACAACTCAAAGTCCTTCACTTTCTGTAAAAGGGATCTGACTTCTAACTCATCAAAATACTCTATCCACATTTTATACTATGTTTTTGCAGTTCCCTATTTCATTTAACCCTATCCGATCCATAGATCAATCAAGTGGTCCCTGCTAAATAGGTAGTTCTTTGAAAATATTGCACAAACTGCCAAACATTGTTTTAAAAGAATTAGAAGATGGATGTAGCTCAACTTCAATGCAGGGGTGATTCGGACATGCGAGGACTCATAAAAGAGAACCCTCCGACCTATTCTAAACCTAATATTATCTAACTCCTATACAATCGGATTCTTTACAATCTGTATCACTACTCCCCTCTTGGAAATCATGCTTGTCCTCACGCAAGACATTTAGGAGGTGCTCGAGTTTTCATAATTTCAAAACCGCCTTCTTCCATTCGATCAAGATCCGATAACTTGGGTTTCACCACCGACATTGGAACCGGAAGTAGACAATTTTCTGTTGTAAGAATTCGATGTTTCTCCTTAATGGGGACATGATGGATCTCCTTGTGTTTAGGGACATGGCTTATCTGCTCGAAATCGGGAATTGCTTGCTGTTCATGCTTGGGAATTACCTTGCACAGGTTGTCCCTTCCATTATTGCGTTTGGACATCCTCAATTTCAGCGCACCTGAGCGCCGATTCCAGCTGCTCAAGGCCAGGTTACAACTTTCGTTGATGTTCAACATATTGTTATAAAAACATTTTGAATTGCTTTTGAAAAGTCGCGAAAACACCCATGACTCGTCCTGATACCAACTGATACGGTCCCATGCTAGAGCTCGCCAAAGAGAAGCCTCATACCTCTCACCCTCGACACCTAATTCTCTAAGGGAAAATTGTTGGATCGTTCAGGAAACACTAAGAGGGGGGTGAATTAAGTGTTTTTCACTTTTTCGCCCTTTCTTGGTGTAAGCGGAAGCGTACTGTATCACAGCAGAGGTTTCTCAGAATGAGAAATACTTTACTGTAACTGTTACGATTTTGTCGAGTAGGTTTTCGTACTAGAGTTGCGCGATCATAATGGACACAGTGATTTATAGTGGTTCGGCCTTAATTGACCTACGTCCACTTTCCACCAACAAGTGATTCAACTATATAAAATAATGGGTGCAAAAAGCCTTTGCACTAGGCGTATGTTCCTCTCACAAAGTGAGATTTAGAATCCCGTACATAGTGATCACTCCTGGCAACGGTCAGCTCCTCACAAGTGGACGTCTTCGTTTCCAGCAGAATGATGCTTATCCTCAGCAGTTAGTAGCTCAATGGATTCCACACAGCTCGTTGTCGCTTAATATAATCTTGACTTATCAAAGAACACAGACAACGTTATGTTAGAGTATAAATCCTCACAGATAATTCCTTACAATGAAGAATAGCTTCTCAGAGAGTAGCTCGTTTCTGTTTCACAGCGAAGGATTGCTTCAGCACTTAGTCGTTCAGCAGAGGATTTCCACACAGATCTTGTCTCTCCTTAAGATAGCCTGCACTTGCTTAAGAGACAACCACAAAGTTGAATTACAAAGATCACGAAGATAGAAACCACAAAGATCACAAAGAAAACCACAAAGCCACTTCGAAGGTATCTGTCCTACACTCAGTTCGGACGTGCACGGTTACCGCAGCCGTGACTCACTGCACTGCACACCCAGTGCCTAGGGTGGAATTTTCCGATCCGTTGGCTTCCACGCAACCTGCTTTACTAACCCTCTGTTCAGGCGTTCAAGACTTCTGCACAGCACCCCTGTGCTCGGGAGGACCTCTTTCCACTCCGGCGGCGTTCACAACTCCTGCTCTACCTGCAGGCACGAGACTTCTGGTGCGCACCCGTAAGTGCGTGTCCAACTGCTCAAACTCCGTAGGCTCGAGACTTCCCTGTGAAAAGACACGACAAGAACGGCTTCTTGCCGATGGGTCAGCAACCGGTTACTGAATTCAGAGCAGGTATTCACTTAGCTTCCCTCAGACGATTCGCCGGCTGCTCGTTGAACGCACCCGAGGACACCTAGTCCCTCTCAGACGATCAAGGATCTGACCTCAGCCCCTTGACACTCTCACAACGCAGCTTGCAAGAGAAAGAACCACGGAGACACTTAGCACCTTCGCTCTCCGTCGATGCACAAAGCTCACTTAGACCACTTAGACCAACTCAGACCACTCAGATCACAAAGGCAAAGAAAAAATGTCGTCCTTGGTCTGATTATAACGGAGAAAGAAGCATAAGGACGTCCTGGCAATCTTCGAGATTTGTTGCCAAAACTGGCAGCCAGGATTCAGCAACAGTCTGCTCAACGTTTGCTGTGCCATAGAAGGAAAGATACCAACGGTAACTTCCTTTACTCATCTCAATCAAATAAATTATTTCCAATCTCCAACATCTTATCATATCATGTCTAATCGATTATGATAATCAAATGTATTCGTTTGATATTTTGTCCCTTTACAGCGAGATGTTGCTGCAGGGAATCAGAGAGTATATTGTTTCCAAAACTATCATTGGGAAAGGTAATCTCAATATATTTTGTTGCCTAAGTGCTTATGATAAGATCATTAGGCTACATTAAGTGAACCTAGACGCTCAGACTAATAATCTGAGATAGATTTAAAATAAATCTTAAATTAAATCGTGGTTATCAAAAATATGTTTCCATATTTTCAACGTCTATGCGTAAAATCACAGTAACATCGTGCTGGAACCAATAATATATAGCTGTTACTAGCTGTGGTTTCAGCAACGCATTGCTCAAAGCTCATCACTAAGATGAACACATAACTTTGAATCGTTACTACTGACCACCAGTAGCGCCATTGCTTAAGTTCATCATCAAAACCAGGTTAACATTCTCCCCCTTTTTGATGATGAACAAAATATGATGATTTGATTTAGGAATCGAGCTTGTTTCTCAACTCCCCTTTAACTCACACCCTTAACTCCCTCGTGAACTTATTCTTCTCTCCCCCTTTTTGTCATATCAAAAGAAAAGAAATAGCAAAGGATGGTTTATTGCTAGTGCAGGCAAAGATATGCTAGCACTCAAAAGATCAGTCAACAGCAAAGCCAACAGATGCTGCAATGGCATCAAAACAAAACAGTTTCTCTAAGAGTGAACAACGTAAAAGAGCCATAGCTCATTCTATAACACCAGAACATAATCAGACATCAAAGAAGATAGAAGAAGAGTAGCTCAATCCTAACGGAGACATGGCTCATCCTCGGCAAAATTTCAAGCAAAGTCTGGACCTTTTCCAGGTGGTCCAGCCTTTCAAGCAATCCAATCTAGCCTTTCAGAATGGAGCGCCTGGTGTAGCTTAGTTCCTCACAGAGTACTTTCTGAAGCTTGGAAGAAGAGAGGGACTCATCCTTAGATGAAGAGAAGCCACCCTCTCTCACGTTCAGGCAAGCGTTGCTTGCCCAAGATTCAGCTGTGGACTTGCGCCCGAACCAGAAGCAGCGATCTGTGGCTTGGTTGGTTTCTTGACAAAAAACACCAATCCACATACTGGTAGCCCATACTTTGTTTTTCTACAGAGTTAAGCTTTCCAATAACCTGATAGTCCAGGTGTCCATTGATTCACAGGAACAATCTGTTCCCATAGAACTGCAGCAATGCAGTGGATAACAAATGTGCAAATGGAACGCTGCCATGTTCTCGTCTGACACCAAGATGCATATGCCAAAATATGACACTTCCCAATTCACAGAATACCTCTCTTAAGAATACAATCAAGATTCCCAATCGTCTTGGCAATGACCGTAATCAATGCTGCCAATCCGAGGGGCCAGGCAGGACGTTACTGCTTGTGAAACATCCAGTTGCTGAAAACTCAGCCCGGTGTTCTGGCAGATATCCGCTGACAGCAACCACCTCACCATCGTTGATGGGTTCTGAATAAGCTTCCCAGCTTTCCCACACATATGATCACCCTCAAGTTGTTAACAAGATCAGAATAAAAAGATGCGGCAACACCTCAAACACAGAGAAAACAAATTTTTCTCAATTACCGAGACCTTGAATGAATTTAATGGTGAGAATCCTCCTTATGACAAGGTAATATTGGCATAAAATTCCCTTGACCTTTGAGATGAGCCGATGTCCAATCATATTCACAAAAGGATCGCCCAGGTCAAACCTTTCAAAACATCTCAGCAAAAGCATAGCTCATGTTGAGTAAACCAATCAAAGTCGACAACCTTGCATGCTAAAAAAAAAGAAAGAACCGAATGTTGCGCTTGGTCCATGTTTCTATTCGGCATAGTAATCATCAGCAAGAATCCGATTTAACTCAGCCAGAGAAACATCACTGATCAACTTTAGGTATCATAAACGGAGGATACTGCATTTCTCACCTTTCTTTTGAATAGGAGGCTAGATGGCATATCCATCCCTTATAACCAGCATAAGGTCGTTTCATCCTGGGGCGAGAGGCAGTACCCCAAAGAAGAGCGAATCGGAGGATCTGACAACAGAGTCATCACCTCCACAGTTTTCCTTCAGCGTCAGGGGTCTCTTCAGCGAAGAGTCCTGTCATCTGCACTCTTGATAATCTTTCCCGGGTCCTCACGCTTTTCTTGCCTTTGTCGGCATAAGTCCTCTGCATGCCGCAGCAGGGGAGTTTTGCCTGCTTTGGGTGACGCAGAAGCAGACTTGGTAACCCTCTAGGTGCAGTGGTTTTCCTTCTCAACAATGAGGGTTTCTCCTAGAGCCTTGGGTTTCGCCAAGAGTTGCGGCATCAGGAGTCGAAGCACATTTTTTCTTAGTAGGAACCGCCAAAGGTGTCTCCTCGTCGACATGACCATCCGAGCAGGGGTTTTGGTGTCAGTGAAGACCCTCCCCCTCAGTAAACTGACGGAGGCTCACAACACGGTAGTTGCTGGGCCAAGAGCAGCCACAGCCTGTGACCGTTTCTTGGGGGTTCCCTTGCCTTTCCAAGATTTCGCCCGGATTTGGTGCCATTGTTCGGAGAAACACAAAGAGGGAGGAAGAACGAAGGTTTGGTGAAGAAGAAGAGGAAAGTTAGGGAATCTGAAAAGAACTGTAGGTAGATTTTTTTGGTTTTATAGAGTATTTAAAAGAAGGAAAGAAAAAGGAAAATGGAAATGGAGCACCAATAGCAATAATTTTTATTTCCTATCAAAAACTTTCTCAAAATAATTAGATGACATATTTTCATTCAAGAGATTTGGAATTACCATATCTAATTCATTCGTAAATACTCACACTTCTCCTTGTCAAGCGTTTAGTAAGTATAAGTTCCAGCAAGCTGTTGCTTCAGTAATTTATATACTGAATATCAACTTTGCCAACATTGTTACATTGTCCACAGTAGAAAGTGGTGTCTCAACTCAATATGCTTAGATCTTGGAGTGAAAACAGGATTTCCGTGAAAAATTAATTGCAACTTTGTGTTATCAACACTAATTCGGAATAGCATCAAAATGAAGATCATAATCTTCAAGTTTGTTTGTCGCTCCCATAGTAACTGCGCACCAGCACTAGCTTGCTAGAGACAATACTCAGCCTCTGTGTGGATAAGGCGACAGTTGTCTGCCTTCTTAGAGAACCAGGAAATAAGCATATTTCCACAGTTGACAGTACCAGACGTGCTTTTTCTATCAATACGACATCCAGCATAAGTCAGCATCGAATATCCTATAGGATTCCACAACGATACTCTTGAACCATAGACCTAAGCTAACAGTTCCTGGCGAGATATCGGAAAGATCGCTCTTTAACTGTAGCAAGGTGTGATCTTTTTTAGAGCGGACTGATATCTAGCGCCATAAGCATAACTGCTGAACAATGATATCTGGTCTTGAAGCAGTAAGATATAACAATGATCCTACAATACTTCTAATATAATTTGGAAATCAAATTTCCTTTCCTCTCCTTCGTCTTTACAAATTTTGGTATTACTACCAATTGGAGTTGGACAAAGGTTTAGCATTCTCAAGATCAAAATCTCTTGAGCAAACTGTTTGCTGTACTTTTCTTGATGGATGAAAATTCGCATCTTCCATTTGTTTAATTTGAAGTCCGAGGAAAGAAAAGTAATGTTCTCCCCATGAGACTCATTCCAAATTTCCTTTTCATTAGGGTCGGAGAATTCAGTGCATAATCTTTCAATTAGTTGAGCCAAAATCAATGTCGTCGACATACTATTTGAAAGCAACTAAAAGATCAGCATCCTGTTTCTAAGAACAATGTTGTTCGATTTTTTTGAAACATGTTTGTCATCGATTTTTCCAACGCCTATATCCCTTGCAATAAGAAAGGAACTAAGCTTTTCGTACATGCTCGCGGAGCTTGCCTTAAGCCCATACAGAAAGCTTAGAGAGGCTTATAAACATGCTTACGATACTTTGAATCGGTGAATCCAGGAGGTTGTTCAAACATAGACTCCTCTTTAGATCACCAATTTAGGAAAAAGCAACGTTTTCACATCCAATTTGGAAATAACTTGAAGTTATTATAGCAGCATATGCTAGAAGTAAGCGTAACTGCTTCTAGACGTGCCACTGGGGCGAACGTTTCATCATAATCGATGCCTTCTTCTTGTGAAGTAACCTTTGCTCCAAGTCTGGCTTTCATTTCTTATAACATTTCCAGACATCATCAAGTTTATTTCGATAAACCCATTTTTGTTCCAATAATGGAACGATCATTGGGCTCTAGGTACTAAACTTCAACTTCGTTTCTCTCAAATTGGTTCAATTCCTCTTGCCATAGCAAGAAAATCCAATTAAGGGTCATCAAGAGCATCATCAATGCCTTGAGGTTCAATCTTGAGAGATAAAAGCAGAGGTATTCACAGTACAAACTTGCCTGTATTGCGGGTTTTCGCACTCCTGTGTGCACAGAAGCCTATTACCTAGATCAAATAGGATGTCTTTATCTTATATAACGAAGGAACAGCGATTCTCCAATTTGAATCCCTGGAAAATCACAAGAACATTTTTCCAGTGTGTGCAGCAGGCAGCTTGCTCGTACATCCTGCTACAGTATTTCCGTTCGGATTATTGTTAGCAATCATTTGCTGGGGAGGTTTCATTTGATGCTGTTGTTGAGGATTGTGGCTGCTGCTTCCACAGCACTTTCTCCTGTGTCGGAGAATGCATCAATTTTAACATTGATAGCCTCTTCAACAGTTAGAGTTCTTTTATTAAAACTCTATATGCTTTTCGTTTAGGGAGTAATCCTAAGAAAATGCCCTCATCAGAATCGAGCATCAAACTTTCCAACACCATCTTTTGATCGGTCTTAAGATGTAACAATTTGCTTCCAAAATGGATGGAAGTATGAGATATTAGGCTTTTTCTCTTCTTATATTAATGCATAAGGTGTTCTAAACCTAAAGAGTGCCTCCAATGAATACGATTTGAGATGTAGCATGCCTGTGTCTTACAGCTTCAGCCCAAAGATTTTTTAGCAACCCTCACTTTCCAAGCAACCTGATTCTTGCCATTCTTGTAAGGTTCGATTCTTCACTCTACAACCCCATTTTTGCTGTGGAGTGTTGAGCCAAGAGAAATTTGGTTAATAACCATATTCTTCACAAAAAGAGTAAAGTCATGGTTTTCAAAATTCGGTACATGATCCGTTCTTATGCTTCTTAGAGAAACACCTTTCTCATTTTGAAGTTATTTGACTAACGTTTTCAAAGGTTGGCAAACGCATCACTCTTGTGAGCATAAAGAATTTACACCAAGTGAATCTGGAGAAGTCCATCTACCAACAACTAATCCATAACGTTTACCTCCAAGACTTTGAGTTCTTGTTGGACCAAATAGTCCTATGAAGCAGTTCAAGGCGGAGCTTTGCTTGAAAATCATATTTTTACTTTTTAAAGGATACCTTTGTTTATTTGGCCAATAGAACAAGCTTTGCAACCTGATCATTGTCAACTTGATTTAGGAATCCCTTAATGATGTCCCTTTTTGACAAGTTTGGACAGCAATCGTGTTAGCAATGTCCAACTTTTCAATGCCACAGAGTAGCTTCGTCCTTACGGACAAAGAGACAAATTTTCTGCCAGTGGAGATGTTCTTAAAGGAAGATATAGATGTTTTCTGCGTTCACCAACGAAGCGTGACCACCCAATCCGTGAAAACGTTACATGTTCTCTCAATTGAAAGAAACATTGGTAACCTTTTATCGCACAATTGGCTATTACTAATCAAATTGTGTTGAGGCCTTTAACAGAGAGAACTCCTTCAATGGTTAGGGAGTTAGAACAGCAAATGGTTCCTATTTCCTTTAACCATCCCTTTTCCATTATCACCGCAAAAGTGACAGCACAATCCCCATCTGGAAAACCAGTGTGGAGAATAAGGAGACATTCCTGACATCTGCCTCGACAGCACTATCTAAGTAACCATACATGGTCCTACAAGGACTTGAAAGCATCCTGAAAATAGAGAAAGAATTAAGTAAGTCGTTGCTTCCATTTAACATAGAACCATCAACTTTAGAAGTAATGCCAAGCAATGTCCATTTCGCCGCAACACATGGCAATTTTTAATGAAATGTCCGGCTTTCTACAATAGTAACAAAGCCTAGGTAAACCTTTGTAATAATAAAATGAGACTCGCCATTCCTAACATGAGGGGGAAATATTTCCCATGTCGTGACATGTTTTCTCATTTCCAGAATCATGCATCTCATGCTAAACATAAATCAGTTTTGTTGTTTTTTCAGCATCAATTTGCTGCCTGCATGCTCCTCATCTTTTGATTTGGATCGAGAAAGTTGCTTTTCCGCT